>VDFB02134867.1:96549-131768 GCA_007258455.2 Sequoia sempervirens
GTAACCATGAAATAATTATTTGCCAAAAGTTTTATATCCATCTCACCCTCCGGCATCCAAGTCCGTCGAGCCCAAGATTCCAGAAATTGCAACGATATCCTCATACCCAGAAACTTACAGTAAAAGGAGTGCCTTGAATAATATTCAATATCTTCCGCAACCATTTCCAAAGGAATAACTAGTTTCGGCCTCTCCTTGCAATGTTCTAGGCAGCCATTAATCTTCGTGATCCAAGCTCCACTAGACGAGCCCACTCCATCTAGCCCCGTTTCTGGAATGAACAAATTATTATTGAAAACTTTCGAAGCGTGTTGAGGAGACTTCGCACCAAGCGCTGAACGAAAATCCATTTGAGGGTTTTCACCTGAGGTCTCCCCGGGAGACATAGTACCTAACTTATAGTGGGCATGCAAAGCCTTCGAGAAATAAAAATTTGAGACAAGGGTTTCAAAGCCCCCCCCACAGCTCACCACGATCCACTGGCCAAAGAACAAAATACACCGCTGAAGGGAAACCCCACACAGACCAAGCACCAAAGGCGCGCCCCTATCTCAGACATTGACCCGCGGGGTGGGCTCCCCCAACACCTCCCCACACTTTGGTCGGTGCCAAGGAACAGCCCGCACGCAGGAAAAAGGAAAGAGACCACAGCAGTGGCCACACACAACACCACACCCCGAAATGCAGCCAACAAACCCCCCTCCCAGCGCAGATTCAAACCAGAACAAGAAACGGGCAAGGGCACGGAGGCCCTAGCCCGGCAGATTGCAGACGCACGCCATCCCCAGGTCCCAAAAATCAATTCTCCTAGGAACTAAATTCATCCTTAGGAAAACACCTCATCTTTTGAAAACAATATCTAAAGTGTAAAGATGGGGTTAGAAATAAAATAGCATAGAAAAAGTGATAGCCAACACTACTAAGCTATTAAACCACATCAACAAGAGAAAACAAATAATGGAGAGAATAAAAAATGCAAAACATAAAAGAAAGCACTCCCCATTATGGTTGATTCTTTATCTTGCTCTCCTTCTTGTTATGCAACTTTTCCCTTAGATTTGTTGAAACACTTGTGCAAAAAACTTGCAAAATGGTAGCAAGAAAGTTGAGACACTCATTTGTTAAGCTGAAATGGAGAAGGAAGGTTGCTTTATAGAAAAACCCTTCAAATGACGGCCGAGGATTAATCCCTCTAGAAGGATCTCCAAGATCAATGGTCCAGATTGATGCACCAAGAATATGCTATTCTTTGAGGAATCATACGCATAAACATGCAAGTGGACATGCAGCTATGACAAAGACATGCGCATCATGACATGAAATGCACCCATTGTAGTAAGTATCCATTTGAGGCATGTACTAATTTATTTTAAATTATTTATTCAAAATGGAGGAAAATGATGATAAGTGGTAAATAACACCAACCAAATTATCATTTAGAGAAAAATGACAAATGAGCATTTAATTAAATTAATCACCTAATTAAATGGGAATTAGGACCTTTAAATACAATTAATTTAGATTAATTATTTTAAGAGGTGTAGTATGGATAGTAAATAATTTTAATAATCATTTAACTATAGAAGAATTCAAAGGACTTTTGAAATTGACAAATACCAATGGCAATTATTTAACCAGATGAGCAGACAAAATAATTAAAATAAATAATAATTTATTTAACTATTGAAGAAGAGGGAGAAATTAGTGATGCAATTAGTTTATTTAATCAATCACGATAGAATAAAGATTAGAAAGTGAATTAATTAAATAATTATTAAAAATTATTTAATTAATAGAGGAATATGATCAAACATAATTGAATAACTAAAATTATTCAATTATCGAAGGATGAGGATGAAGAAAAATGACACTCGCAGGCTTAGGACATTTTTTTAGTGTCTACATTTTGCTCCTCTTTGAGACAATGTAGCTTGTCGCATTATTTCAAAGAAAAAGATTGATCAATTGATACATGCCCCAAGGATATCTTGGTAAGGATTATGATAAGAATGATATGCCCTCTTGAGAGATTGATCAAATAGATTGTAAGAAGATTAATCTCTCGATAGATGTCTAGAAAGTGATTAGATACCTGACATTGCACAAGTGATAAAGGAGTGATGTACATTTTGATGAAAATGCACAGTTGATGGGCGTAACTGAACAATTGATGGAAATGATCAGTATAGCCAAGTTGATGAGCTAATGAAGTTGATTGAGCTAATTAAGCTAATCAAGAATTATGCTTACGCAAGACAAGGTGCTGCAATGATGGATTGACTGATTGATTAAGGGGACATGAAATTTTAAGAAGCAGGTTGATTGATTTGAGATTTGATTCAAGAGACATATATCAGTGATTTAAGCAATTGATTGATTTCTCTGCGACAAGAAAGATGAAGAAAATGAAATACAAGATGGAAGGGAATGAAGGTGATGAAGCCTCTTGTACCTTTTAAGTGCTTTTATCATCATCGGGCTTATTATGTCGCAAATTAGTATAAGCGTTTAGATAACATGAACATCTAGACGATTTGAATATTGTTTGCGTTTTTATTTAGTAATGAAAGATAAGCATCTAGGTATAAGAACCTTAGATGACTTGAATACTTATTGCATGGAAGACACTATCAGACAAGGAATGCTCTCATTCACATTAGACTCATAGGTCCTCGATGGTTTTAGACAACCATGTCCTAAGACGAGTCATCCTGTGAATAAGAAACAATCCACAAACAACAAACAAATGAACATGCCCCATCCTTGCCTCTCTAGTCAAAGACATCCTAAAGAAGCTAAAAGACATGTCACCAAAGATAAAATAATAAAATAAGAAAAGATCAACAAACAAACAGGAGTCCTACTTCGATGTAAAAATGATTCTCGTTATAGTTTACGTGTTTGGTTGGATTTGTAAGATGGGTTGATATATATGTTATAATGTTTGCTTGATTGTCAACACTTGCATGTTTTGATTTTGTTGAAGTTCAAAGCTGTGTGGTGATCTGAAAGTGTCACTGTTTTTTGAAATTTTTAATTTTTTTAATTTTTGGAATATTTAATTTTTTTGGATTTCTTTAGGACATTTTATGATTTTTTTTTTTTGGATTTTTTTTTCTAGGATATTTTATGATTTTTTTGAATTTTTTCAAGACATTTTATGATTTTTTTGGATTATTTCAGGACATTTTATGATTTTTTTTTAATTTTTAAAGATGGAGTGAAATGAAATGTGATATGACTGATTGAAGGAATAAGATCTTCCACAGTAGAGGTAATGCAACCATGGATAAATGATAGATCAAAATGAAAGATTCATTGCAAAACATGCCACCCAAGCAACATATCTTTTTGTCAAAATATGATAATGGTTCATTGATTGAATGCCAGGAATGATCGATTCCATAAGGCATGATGATGATAAGTACTTAGGATCACTAATTCCTCTAAGTACGATGAGATTGATGATTGTTTATGATTGATTGACAAAAAATATGAGGATTGGATAATGTTTTACAACTAGGCTCAAATATGATTCACATGATAAGATTCAAGGTTGCAAAGGGACATGATGACCAACATTGGAGGTAATTTAATCATGGATAAATGATAAGGATGTAAACTATGATGGAATGGTAGCACATAAGGATATGAAAGGAAATCCAAAGCATGTGTTTGTAATTTTTCCCCTAATCTCATCAAGAAAAAAGGAAGGAAATGGGACATGGATTTTGATAAGCTAGGAGATATGGAATGGAAGAATGCAAAGATAAGGATAACGAATAGGATGATCAAGATCGATAAGATATGGACACAATGCCTAAGTATTTTGCTCCTATTCCTCATCAAGACCAAGGAAGGGAAGAAATGATGCATTAAGATAGGATGGTGGAATATGGATACGGTGAAGGATATGGTATAGAAGATATGGATAAAGTGTATAGGATAAGATATACGATGTTCAAGAAGATCCTTAACCTGGTCAATGTCAAAGGTGGAAAGGTAAAGGATGAATGTAAAGAGGATCATGAATATGCATGAAAGGATGGATGAAACTTTCCCCCAAGTGTAGAGTACAAGAGGAATATGGAAGACAGAATATGGATAGGGATAAATGAATATTGAAGGTACTATATGCATGATAGGGAGATGGAGGGAGGAATCAAGCATCAAGTTTCACAGCTAATATCCCTTTAATATGTGCTCTAATAAACCATTGCAAGAAGGATTAGACTCATAAACGTTGGTAGATTAATGGTATGATGGAAGAAGCTAAGGACTTATGCAAAGGTTTGGATTAAAGGAGGATAATGGGGGATGGATGTTGGATAATGGATAGGAGGTTGGAAGGCTTGTTGATGGATAGATGGAAAGGATGGAAAGATCAACATTGGCACACACCTTGAAGGGTGGTGGAGTGATGGAGGAAAAATGAATTTGGAAGGTGATAGGTTTTTAGATGGACGATAGGAGGAAGCTTTTGGATTAGCAAATTTGGATGCCAATTTAGATTTTATTGCTTCTACGAGACTTTTAGGAATCCACATAGCTTTTGACTTTGATTTTTGATTCATGGGCCTTTGTGGCCTTTGAGATTCTTCTTTTTGCTTTATGGGCCTTTGTGGCCTTTGAAATTTTTCTTCTTGATTTATGGGCCTTTGTGGCCTTTGAATTTTTTGCTTTTGACTTGATGGGCCTTTGTGGCCTTTTGGATTTTTATTTTGACTTGGGATCAAATTTTCTTTTATTTTTGCATGGCTCTTCAAGGAGACATGTTGATCCTTTGATACATGTGGATTTTGATATGGAAGCTTTTGACATTTGGCACCCAAATTGCTTCCAAGAGCAATGGGATGGGTGGATGGAGATGAATGATATGGAGGTCTTATGGATGGGTTAATGTAGGTAGAATTTTGAGAGGGCATCAAGGGTGTGTGCCTTTGTTGTTCTTGATGAATAGGAGATGGAGGGATGTAGGGCCCCAATATGGATGGAAGGGTTGATGAACTAGGGTTTGGATGATAAGGGCCAAGGATAAATGGAAGGTTTGATGGACTAGGATAAGGACCTAGGATAGATGGAATGTTTGATGGACTAGGATAAGTAGGTTTATTTTGATGGAATCTAGGCTTACGATGGGTACGAATGTCTTGAGTGTGAGGTGTATAACCAAGGCCATGATAGTATGTGTTTTCTTGGATATAAAGGGGTTCTAGGATACCTTGTTCATGAATTCCTAATCCTTTGCCTTTGTAGTTCATACTTTGACACATTCGTTTGAGAACAAGATATATATTGTTTATGAAACAAGATGCAAGTCCATCATGAGATGGTTGTGATATGGAAGGAATAACAAGATCTTCGAGTAAACTACCTTGGATAAAAGTGAGAGAACCCATTTGATAGGTAAGAGGTTCATGGATAGTTTGAATAGGGGTGATAGACTCTTGTGGAGGATTGTGGTCATGAGGGGAATTAGGATGTGTGATAGGATCTTGACATGGGGATAAGGGGGTACTCTGATCTTGACTTGGAAAAGGATCAAGAGGTGTAGGAGATGGAGTAGCTTTCTCTTTATTAGGTATGGAATCATCACGAAGTGGTATGAAAGGCATATCTTGATCATGAGAAGGATGGACATCATCATGGAATGAAAGGTTATCCTTGAATGGAGGTATATCTTGATCTTGATGAGGAAGGGAATCTTGAGATTTTGTGGAAAGCATATCTTGATAAGAAAATGGTAGTATATCATTGGATGTGATCGAAGAACTATCATGCTCTTGGGATGCAATGGAATCATCAGATGGTATGGATTGATTAGCTGAGGTGGAAGGAGGAATTGGAAGGATACTTTTCTCTTGAGATGGAAGGGAATCATCTTAGATGAAACAAAAAGAGATAAGGGGATCATCGTGAGGTTCTTGAGAGATGGGATCTTGGTCAAAGATTGGAAGGGGTTGTGGAATTTTGGTATCATTGGATGGAGTGGAAAGAATGCTTTGATCTTGATGTGCAAGGGAGTTTATGCTAGCATGCTTTGGACTAAGAGATTGACATCAATCATTGGATGTAGATGGCATGATATGAGAGGATGGTTGAATAGATTCGTTAACTT
Organism: Sequoia sempervirens; assembly: GCA_007258455.2. Lineage (NCBI taxonomy): Eukaryota > Viridiplantae > Streptophyta > Pinopsida > Cupressales > Cupressaceae > Sequoia > Sequoia sempervirens. Next base: position 102,668 of record VDFB02134867.1, read on the forward strand.
GGGTGAAAGACTCGTGAGGTTTATTTTGACTTATGGGGGATGAAAATAGATGCATGACATGGTAGGATTGCACAATATCATTTGTGTTTGAGGATTTAGATTTGGGTTTCTCATTTATCCTTTTAAGAAAATCATGGACATTGAACTTGGATGATGTAGTTTTGGGTGAGGATAAAGGCTTATGAGATGATTGCATCACTTCATTCAAATGTTGGGATTCTGGTTAAGATATTCAATGCTTTGGTTTCATTTATAGGTTGAGGGTGAATATGGAGGATAACAATTAGACATGTTTGGATGATGGTTTTGGAAATGTTTTGAGGTGTTGCAAGTTTCTAGGTGTGATGTTTGTTTGAGGTCAATTGTTTGTGTTCAGATTTGTGAATGTAGTAAATACTGTTTGAAATTTTGACAAGCACGATGTTTTGGTTTATACAAACACACGTAAGACAAGCACAATCCTAATAGGCCAATAGGCCAAGGGTTTGTATACTTGATATAGCCCACCGATATACCCCAGATTGGTGCTAAACACATTTCCTTCTCGAGAGCGGATAGCTTAGAAGTTTGGTGGCACTGGCTCCCCTCCATGGCTCATTAACGTCATTCGAGCACACCAACTTCAGATTCCTGGGTAGTCACTTCCCAAGAATTGCTATCTCTACTCAAGGGGATCAATAGTGAGTGTCTTTGGGCATGATATTGTACCCTGCACTATACCAAGCAATGGCTGAAAAATGGTTGGCTTCTGAAACAATAGGTGTTTAGTAAGGGCATTCCGTTCATAGGGCATGATCCATGCGATGAAAGTCCCCTTTCAGATCCATCTCGTTGGAACCATACACGTGATTCTTGGGATTTCCCTAAGAATCCACTTTTATATACCGGCTGGAAGTCCCTCGGGTTCAGGGTGCTACCGGTTTGAGTTGTCCTGGGGTGAGTACTTTTTCCCACCAGAACAAACCCAAGTTCTAGAGTCAATAACCATTTCTCTTACATTCAGGATTGCCCGAAAGTGCAAGGGGATAGGATACTTCGATTACTAAGTCTTGAGGGTAACAAAAAAATAAGGTGGGTCAGGTTTTTTGATCACCTAGTTTTCACAAGGTGAGAGCATAATCACCTACCACCTTCAAGCACAGTCAAACATAATCAAACACATGTTCATTTTAATGCACCAATGGAAGTGTTTTCTAAACTAGAAATCACAAACACATTGTTTGAGAAATGAGTCTTTGACTAACGGAGCTGCAAAACCACAAGTTAGTAGTTTCATAAATGTCTTGGACCAACGAGAAAGCTGCAAAAAACTAAGTTAGAACAAGAGATTAAAAACCAAACTAAAAGTTAGTAAATAACTAAACTAGAAAATAAAAAGACTAAACTAAACTAAGAAAAGGAAGTCAAAGAAAACTAAAAACTAAGAGCTCAATTTTTTTGTTGCTCCAAAAGAAGCAGTTTTTGGGAGCCCCATTCCAAAGCCACACGCTACAAACAAAAGATTAGTAAACCAAAAAAAAAACTTGAATGAAAACAGTAAACTAAAATAGTGATAACTTTATCAAAACTTAACAAAATTTTAAATCGTAGATATCTATGGAAAGCTAAAACATAGAGCTTCAAAACCCAATTTTTTTTTTGCAAAATCCTACAAGAAAAAAATGCTATAAACAAAAGAAAATTCGGGTCTTAATAACTAAATTTTAAAAAGCTGAGATCACTAAAACAACCGTAACTTTCTCAAATCTTAATGAAATTTTAAACCGTTTGAAGTTTTGGAAAGCTGAGAATGAGGCCTACAAAACCCAGATAATAATTTTTAAATATTTCATTCACCCATTTTTCTATGCTCAAAAGAAGATGACAAAATTTCGTATGAATTCTTGATTGTAACCTGCAAAACAACAAAAACAAACAAGAAAACAAACTAATTTCTCTGCAAAATTGTAAGATTCACGTTAGGTTCACCAAATGTAAGATGAGGTCTAGAAATCAAATAACATAGACAAAAGTGACAGCCAACACTACTAAGCTATTAAACCACATTAACAAGAGAAAACAAATAATGGAGAGAATAAAAAATGCAAAACATAAAAGAAAGCACTCCCCATTATGGTTGATTCTTTCTCTTGCTCTCCTTGTTATGCAACTTTTCCCTCAGATTTGTTGAAACACTTGTGCAAAACTTGCAAATGGTAGCAAGAAAGTTGGAGACAATTAGTTGTTAAGCTGAAAATGGAGAAGGAAGGTTGCTTTTATAGAAAACCCTTCAAATGGACGGCTAAGATTAATCCTCTAGAAGGATTCCAAGATCAATGGTCCAGAATTGATGAACCAAGAATATGCTATTCTTGGAGGAATCATGACAGGCAGACATGTAGGGACATGCAGGCTATGATAGACATGCAGGGACATGTAGGCTATGACAGGGACATGCAGACTATGACATGAAATAATGACAGGGTATCTTTGACCAGGTGGAGGTGCATAAATAATTTATTCAAAATGGAGGAAAATGACAAGTGGTAAATAAATAATTTATCCAAATTATTTATTTAGAGAAAATGACAAAATGAGCATTTAATTAAATTAATCAATTTAATTAAATGAGGAGGTGAAAACTAGACCTTAATTATTTAATAGGGGAGGTGGCATGTGATAGTTAAATAATTTTAATAATTATTTAACTATAGAAGAATTAAAGGACCATGAATAGATAAATAATTAATGGTAATTATTTAACTATAGATGAAAGGTGACAAAATAATTAAATAAATAATAATTTATTTAACTATTGAAGAAGAGGGAGAAATTAGTGATGCAATTAGTTTATTTAATTGATCAGGATAGAATAAAGATTAGAAAGTGAATTAATTAAATAATTAATAAAAATTATTTAATTAATAGAGGAATATGATCAAACATAATTGAATAACTAAAATTATTCAATTATCGAAGGACGAGGATGAAGAAAAATGATACTCGCAGGCTTATGACATTTTTTTAGTGTCTACACTAAGTATCCATAATACCTTTATCAAAGCAATGGAATTAACATTTATTTTGTAGTTACACATGATCCTAGATACATGAACAATTGAGTTCCAAATGGTATCAATAGAATTAATAGTTGTATTTAACCTCAAAAACTAAGAGGTTATTGAATGTTTCTCTAAATTGGACCTTAAGAGACTCTCTCTCCCTATATCAAGACAACTTTCTATGTACACTCACTCCTTTATTCTCTTAATCTCTCAACAAACACCTGCAAATCACTAATATTTTTCTTATATATATTTTAATTTTCTATCCCATAAGGTCCTTATAGAAATTATGGTTTCCCTAAATGAAGTGGCTTGAGGTGGTATCATTCTTAAATTTGATGGTGTTGGAAGTGGAAAATTTTGATAAATATGTCATGTGTTAGAGATTATCTCCATTTCTACCCTTTGGTTCATATTATTTTCCCTAAGGTACAAATGTTTAGCTTATAGCCTCTTTGCATCCTATTCAAGTTCGTGGTGTTCACTAAAATGAATTGTGTCATCTATGACATCATTAGTAAATCTTACAACTAATGTCTCACCAAATATTTACATAATAGCTATCCCATTAGATACTATAGTGTATAGTCTATAGTATCTTATTGCAAGTTAGAATCACCGCCCATGTAGCCAAAATCCAACTCTCGACATTGAAATACATTCCAAAGAATACTTCATAGCATACCCTTGATTACTAAAACATATATCAACTCCCCCCACTACATATTGTTATCAAGGGTAATTTCCTGTACAATGTCTAGGCTTGGGAGAATTAAGCATCCACTTTTCCTTACCATTTACCTTCCCTCTAATAGAGTGATATTATCATATTGGCTTGGAAATGTTGTGGGTTCAAACTACTTGCATGTTTATCCCTTTCTTTATAAAATTAACTTGCTTTAAATTTTGTTTCCCTAGCCTCAAGTATTGCCTTATAATCTCTATAGGAATAGGCCCATACAATTTTTTGAGCTCCTATATTTTCAAAAACTCATCATCCTCATTAAGCCTGTAATACCCCTCATGTTGTTGATTGGACTTGATATTTTATATGGTTTTGCTTGATACCTTGAGACCTTGATAGTTACTGTTTGTTGGTTGGATTGGTTGATTGGATAGTTTAGACTACTTGATGACTATGCTACTTTATATGATGACATGGATATTGGGATATGACATTATGGTTACATGATTTGGTAATGTTTAATTTGATGCAGTAGTATATTGTGATGCAGTAGATTAGTAATTATTTCATGATGATATTATGTGATTAGTATAGTTTAAAAATGCTATTTTATACTTGTTGTAGTTGTTATTATAGCTTTGGTGAGGGGATAGTGTAGCACCACTCATTTGCGAGTGCTCTGCTACGCTGTGATTCCTTCTCACGATGTGATGCATTTGATTATATATATATATATATATATATATATATACATGTTGTACACAACCTTGTTTGTATGTAGGAATTGCAAGAATAGAGTCTTGATTCCACCTGCTTCAGCAGGACAGGGCGAGCATCAAATTAACCCAACGGGCATGAAGTTGAAACAAAGATGACAAGGAAGTCACCCCATCCCAAGTTTGTCAACCCATTATATGTCTAGTGGTATTGTGCATCTTTGACCTTAGTCATTTTTGCATTTTATGATAGTTGTTTGTGTGAATGTATTTATGTTATTTATTTTATGTTGGTGTTGTAGTATGATGTAATTTAAATAATTAAATGATTAAAATAAATGTTAATAATAGTTATTGGAATAGTTTTATAAAAATATAAAAGTATTAAATTAAAATTCATGTAATTTATTAAAGATAAATAAATTGAAAGGTTTAAATTAAATTATTTATATTGGTATTTAGATAATTCAATGAAAATAGCATGTTGAGGATAATTAATGGAATAAAATAATTAAATAAGTTAAATTGTGTAAATTGTAAGTATAAATTAGCAAAATTGAAATTAAAACAAAAAGTGCAGTTCGAATAGAAAAAAGTCAAGAAAAGAATAAAAAGGACCAATGAATGTTGAGATTTTTGCGCTGAAAAGTTGGTGAAGAAATAGAAAATTTCTATTAATACTTTTTTTTTTAAAGTTTTCGAAAATAGAAGAGGTTTTCTTTTTTATTTAATAACAAAAAATGAAGGGTTTTGGATTCACAGGAAATTTGATAGAAGCTTCAAAAAAAATATTGAGTTCAGGAAAAACTTGAATCCTCTATTTTGTCTCTCTGAAAATTGTTTCTCTTTCATAATTTCTGGGAAAAAACTTTTGAATAGAAGAGTAGATTAAAAGTTTGATCAAAGAAATTGGTGGAGGAGTTCTGTAGAAGGAAAGGGGAGTTCTGCAAAAAGGCTGGTTGGAATCAAGGAAAACTTCATCACTCCTCTACAAGCACATGACTCCAGGTTCCTTTATTGATCATTTATTTCTCATTAAATTTGAAATGACAAATATATTGTTTTGCAAAAGAAAATCATCTAGGGGTTTTAGAATAAATGGGTACTGGATAACAGATAAGGAAAAAGAAACTTATTGTTTTGCATCTAAAAATATTCCACATGTTTGAAATTTTTGGTTTATCAGAAAATGAAATCCGCTCTGAGATAAACAGATGTGTATATATATATATATATATGCTTTTGGATATATATATATATATATATATATATATATATATATATATATATATATATATATATATATATATATATATATATATATATATATCAATTTTTCTTGAGAAAATGTTATTGGTAATATATATATATATATACACATATACACCATAGTGATATATATATAAATATGTATATATATATATATTTATATATTTTATTTCTTTTTATGCGAAATTTTCTGTGGGCCGGAATTTAGATCTACCAGCAAGTTTTGTTTTGTTTCTTCTTGGATTTTTTTTTTTATGTAATTAAATTGGGGAGAGGGATGGCGCTGGCCGTACCCCTACCCCATCTCCTTATGCTTTGGGTGTTGTGTGGTAGCCGTGGATGGCCGCCCACAACAGTCTTGATGACTGATGTGTGCAGTAGTCATCAAGACTGCTATGTATAGCCTCCACGGAACCCCTGCTTGCTGTGGCCATGTTAAGGCCGAAAGGATATATGCAATCGTTGTTTTTTTTTTACATTTATTTATTATATATATATATATATATAAGTAAAAGATGTATATAATAAGATAGATTTTGTCCTATCATATATTTTGTAATAGCAGAAATTAAAAATAAAATTATTTATATATATATGAATATGTGTATATATATATATATAAATGCATAGATTTATGGACTTCTTTTATGGTTGTAAAATTATAAAATAGGCTGTAAGTTAATAATGGAATAAGAGTAAACTTTATAATGGAGTTATTATCAAAATGATTATTTTAAAATTATTTCATCTAAAATGGGATTAAGTTATATTGTTTATTGCGAAGGAAATGATACAAATTGTTGTATTTAGAGTCTGTTTTGTTATACCCATGTGTGGATACTGTTGAGTTAACTTGCATTGTAGAATCTTGTAAAATTGGTTTGGTTACTTTTCTTTATTGTTATGTTATTGTTTTGGCTTTTTTGATGTGGGAACCCGGTTTGTTTTAGGAACCCACTTAGGGATGTTGTAGGCTTCCAGAGGCTTGAGATAATTGATAGTCAATGTTTCTCTCTTTATGTGCTCTTGATGTGGCAAGTGTTTTGGTATCATTGTTTTGAAAGGGTTGTACGTGATTTTGTTGAGACTCTGATTATGTGCTTTTAACGAGATGGGTAATGCCTCGCATGTTTACTATTGAGATTTAATGTTCATTTTATGATGGTACAACCCTTGGTTTTGTTTGTGTTTTGGGTCTCTAGAGAGAGTGGCTCTTCGTGGGGGTCGGTGCCTCAAATACGAGGAAGGGTTAGGATAACCTACATAAGAGTTAGATTAAAAAATGAAAACCTAATAAAAGAATTTAGGGGGATGGGTAGTAATAACATTAATAAGATAATTATGGATACCTCGTCTTCCATTAGGGCTTCTGCAAACTAATGGTAGACTGAGAAGGTCGTGGTTGGCAAGGTCATTACCTCATCCCCATGAGAGGTTATGGCTCTGCATGAGTCACCCTATGGGGTCAGCACCTCAAGTAGGAGGAAGGGCCAGGATAACCCATGTAGGACTATGTGATGACACTCTCCACTAGTTTCCCTTATGCTTTGCTTTCTTGCTTGCCTCTGGAAGTGAATTATATTTGTTGCATTTGATTTATTTATGATGTGGTTAATGGTATTGTGTTTATTATGATTGGTTCTTGGTTGTTTCTCGTTTATGATCTATGTACTCTCATGTTATTGCTTTTGGAGTTACTGTTATTATGTTACTATTCTTGAAGTTTAGTCTTGTTGGCATCCTTGGTCATGGTCACTTCCTTGTCACCTTCAAGCATGGGGGGTGGGTTTTTCTAAAACCCACGTGGTCGGGTGGAACGTGCTCTGTACCCCGTTGGGTTCCCCATCAACGTTCATTTGCACCGTATCTTCTAGATGGAGCTTGTACCAGATATTCATAATGTATGTCAGATATTCTTGTATGATCTATCTGTCCCACATGTATGGGAGATTTTGATGTAACTCATGTATATGAACATGTAATGTATTAAAAGATGATGTAATGGAAATGTACCCTTGTAATCATTCTTGATATATGAGATTTATTATGGTTTGCATCATGTGATGTATTTATATTTATGCTTATGAATGCATGGATGTTATCTCTTGCAAATGGTTATTTTAATGTCTATGATGGACGTAAAGTTAGTTAAGTTATTTAACTTTATATGAATCTTTCGTTATGGGTTGGTTTTATGTGATGTGACCTCACATGCCCCAAAGGACCTAGATGTTTAAGATGTTATCATGTAATGCAATAATGTATAATGGTTCTTTATATGTTTACTTTGTGTTATTTAAAAAGAAAAATGTGTGCATAGTAATTGTCCTTTGGGGTTTGCACGACGAGCATTACAAAGCCTATCATGGAATGTATTGGTGATCTAATTTGTAGGTTCCAAATCCTCAAGGATAGAGAATCTTCCAAGCGCTGGGGGTTTCAAATGTGGGAAGAAAATCACAAAACCTCTATTTGAATAGGGCAACTAAGGACCAATTATTGAGATGGGTAAGACTTCCTCCAATTTTGTTTCTATGAGACCAAGTTGGGTTTCCCTAAAGTATTGAGCTATATTATATCATAGGTACTAAACTATTATCTTGTTTCAAACCATACCTAATGCATAATGTGACCTCATTCTAGTTGTCACAATATACCTATGTGCTAGTTTGAACAAACAAGTATATGCGGGCTTTTATAGTAGAAAAGTCTTACTAGGTAAAGTGTTTAAAATATGGATATAACAACCACATTTTCTATTGTGTACTTATACTTGGAGATTGAAAAAACAACACAAGTGAGAATTTATTATTTAATATTTAGTTTATTAAATAATGTGTTGAAGTGATGGAATGGGGGAAAATTATAGGCCAATGCATGTATCTAATGGGCACAAAGTATTATATTATATAAAACATGTAGCAGTTGAAACCAAATGGAATACCTTAATCAAGATACACCCAAAGACTATATTTACTCAAACACACATATAAACTAGGTTCTACACATGCACATGAATAAATAACATAAGTTGTAGAAATTTAAATGACTTTACTTAACAATATAACAATAAACCTATGTATTTTTTGATTAATTTTGAGAAGATACATTACAACAAACTTTATAATTATTTAATAGTCTTCTTGCTAACCAACTAATCAAGACATGTAAAGATAATAAATGAAAAGATCCTAAAGACACTCAAATGATGTTGGATATTTTGGATCCTTTTGTTATAAATTGAAAAATCTCTATTATGTTATGTCTATGTCATGGTTAGTCTGTGATGTTGATTTTAAATCTTTGCACTGTAATAAGGGCCTTGCGTTCTCATGATATCATTGTGTTTGTTTATTAATTAAATGAGAATAAATTTTAATTATATAAGGGTTGGGAGGCTCAATTTTTCAACAACCCTTGCCCCTAATAGTTTCTTCATTATTCATTTCCCATTTTTTTTGTTTTCCTTGAATACATTGGAAAATATCATCCATTTTGTTGGCCAAATGAATTGTTCTATTAGATAAGTAGTTATTTATGGCTTTTTTGTGCATAGGTTGCCCCCTTAACAAATTTCATAAGTTCTTGAACTTTATGAAAGGGTGAAACAAATAAAGTGATAAGTATTGTGTCATATGGTTCAACTAGTTGTGAACTTTGTGACACAAAGGTGATGAAATACATGAAGAGAAATCCATTAAGTGTTATAGATTTCAAAAGGTTCATAATTTCTTGAACTTTGTTAAATAGATAAACGAGAATATGTAAGGCCACCTAGACTACTCCCTATAACACATCTAGGGATCTTCTATTATGTGGTAATAATGTACCTAATTATCATAGAGTTCATACATTTTATGGCAGTTTTCCTTGTTAATTATAGATTATTCTACTTGTACCCTATGGCTACATGTTCCTTAAGGACACTAAAGATGCAAAATTACCTATTCATTTTCACATACATTTTAGTCCATATTTCATTTCTTGTGACTCTTGGTGTATTGATATATTTAGCAATGAGTTGGTAGTAATAGTTGTTCCTCTTCTTATGATGAAGCTAATAAATTCTAGTTCTTGATGAATTGCTTTATGATGCACTTTTTGTTCATATGCATACATAATCCAATTACTGGTAGTTAAGGTGTGTAATTACTTATTAAAAAACTCTATTAACCTATTATTATGTTTACAACACAGTGATGTTATATTGATAAATGCAATTTGGTGATACCTTAGTCGATAGATATAAATAATATAAATTATTCATTCTTACCATTTTATATGTTCTTCGTGATTTTGCATGTGCCTTTATAGGTTACTTAACTATTGGTCCTAGATTATGTTTAATGTTGTAAATGATATGCTAAATATGAGTAAGTTCATGTTGCTTTGAATGATTACTATGTTATATGGGTAAGTGTAGAAGGATGGAGGACCAAAAAGTAGTGTGCTAGACATAATGCAAGCACGTTACACCGTTCTCGTGTTATTTTTAGCATAAAAACAAAAAAATAAAGAGGTCGAGATCATTTGAAATTTGTCTCTTAAAAACAAAAATAGAAGATTGCAACCCATTTAGAGCACACTTGTGTTGTGGAGTAATCAAAATGCCACCACGACATCCTCGAGGTTGAGGAGGTTAATTTTTTTAATTTTTTAGTTTAAAAATCAATTAAATAGATAAATAAAAATGGATTTGAGTGGATTTGTTTAATTTCCAAGAATTGATAATGCCCCACGAGTTGATGATTCAAAATCTCATTCATCAATTCATGAAAACCCTAGTGAAGAACAACCGCAACAAACCACTTTGATAATTTAGTGACATCCTCTCGAGATGCAAGAAAAAATATTAGGGCAAATATAAAATAATAAGACAAAACTTGGGGAAATAATTGAAAGGTTGAGAGATCCATCTGGAAAAAAATCCCATAGGTCTACCCTCACTACTTCACTATACTTTATTGTCTCTCACATAGAATCCATGAGTGAACAAATCAACACTTGGTCAAATAAGAGGGCAAAACAAAGCCAATTTTATGCCAAAAATAATCCTACAAGAAAATAATATATAAAATATATTGAAATTTGACTTGTGTGCATTGTTCATTGACCCAAAAATTAATGCACCCCTACACAATGATTGTATGAGGTTCCTTATCCATTGGTTTCATCACCAAGGGATAAGGAATCTTTTTTGGGATAGGTGGTGATGGTTTTTGACCATCCTCCATGCAATAATAATGACGTACCATAATACTTTTTGAGGAAACTCTATCGTGAGTTTGTCCCCAATGAGATCTTGAATTAATTTGACATGCGAGAACTCCACGGTAGAGGTGGGGGCTCTAGATAAGGTACAATGGAGCACAACATGCCTAAAACCAGACACAAAGACCCCTTTCTAGGGCATAAAGACCCCTTTCTAGGCTAGACATGAAGCATTTCACAATGCCTTTTATTGTGAAGGAGGGTGTTGAGGTTGAGACCATACACTTTGTTACCTCACTTACTTAGACCATTTTACAATACACCAAGCCTCTAACACAGGGTGATGTGGGCAAGTCTTCTAGGTCTTGACGTTCACCTAAAAACTATGAGTCTTTGTTTTTATGCTTCTAAGGATGATTAGGATGGATGTGGCCAGTAATGATGACACAACTATTTTGATTTATATTGTCATGAAAAATAAGTTGTTGGATCGAACATTTGGTAATGATAGGTAATTTTGAAGAGGGTCAAATTTAATTTATTATATCTCATTTTAAAATGTAAGATTAACTAAATTACTAGATAGATTATAATAAAATTTTAGGGTTAGAGTGTTCACCCTGCATCTCCTACTTTGATGCAAAGGGATAAACAATTCAAGAAAAAATGTGTAAACAAAGGACAAACACAAATTTTTCAGATTGTATTTACTCTCTTGAAGGTGTCTTTAAACTTACTTTGCAAGTTATCCTAAAAACCCTTAAGAAGGTCCTAATTGGTGTTTATTGTATCAACAATCACTCTTTGAATTCTTAGGCTTATAGCACCATTAATACTCTCCATAGGGTCTCTTCCAACCTTACAGTGCTATGGTAAACACAAAACAAAATGAATTTTGCATTGAACCCTCAACACCCTAGGGCTTTGATAGTCTTTTTGACAAAGAACTCACTCAAACTTGTGTAACTCTCACAAACAATTGATTTGTGCATTTTCCTTTTGTGGACACTTGATCAACAACCTGAAAATGTCTTCCACCAAGTTTCATGCATTTTCAACGGCTTAATCTAAAGATATGAATTTTTAGAGCTTGTTGGAAACCCTAGCTCCATAACAGGGCTGCTAGGAGTATTTTTGCTATAACTTATTCAAAACATCATAAAATTTAATGAAACCAATTGCATTTGAATATGCAAAAAAACCACTATCATTCCATCCACTCTTAAACCTACAAATGTTTTGTACAAGGTCGTATAAGGCTATTTTTAGGCTATAATTATAGAAAATTGTCCAAAAATGGTAAAGAAACATGGTATTTCAACCAAAAACTCCTTTCCAGCTTCTTGGAGCATTCATTCCTATTCATTCAAGGTGAATTAGCATTACAAAATAGTTGTCATCGAAATTACATGATTTTCCTTCAAAAACCTAAATGTAACCTAATGTCTTTTTGCCTTAAATGTTAGAGTTATCATGCATTAGCTAATAATTAATTAATTTTTAATTGATTATTAGTCTAATTTATTCTCACACACTTTAGCTAAACTTAGGAATGCTTTATTAGTTGAGTTAATATTAGATCATTATGTCACATATCATGTGATGTTGACACTTGTCATGATCTAATTCCTTTCTCATTTTGGGCTTTGCTCTTATAAGAATTCAACCCTTATTGTAAATATCTCTCAGATATTATTCACGGGAAATATCAAGGCTTTCATATCTTCTTGAAAGCTTCTTCTGTAACTTTTCCTTGTTGATGAATTTAGCAATTCTTGTTTGCAGATCTCTTGTGTGGAAGGTGTACTTGTTTGTTGTTTGATCCTGTGGCTCATGGTTTTGTGCTTGTTTCACAGTTCTAACATGGTATTAGAGCGTGGATTCTGTGAACCCCTTCTCAATTTACAAGGTTTTCTTCTTCAACAAGGGTTGTTGGCTTCATATTTGAATCCCCCTTTTTTTTTAGCAAATTTTGGAGGTGGGCATTTTTTGAAGCATTTTTGTGTAAAAAGGACCTCGTTGTTGGATATAGAGTTGTCGAGAAAGTCAAATTTGGCTTTTGTTTCGCCTGATTTCGACTTCATTTGTTAGATCTATGAAGGTTTGAAGAAAGGGATTTTTGCCAAATCTAGGAGGTGCTTGATTTTTTGGGGAATTTTGAGCCCAAATGGACTTCACCGTTGCATCCGAAGTGGCCAAAAACCTTAAAATTGCCTGTCAAATCGTCGAATTCTGAGTCAGGAGCATCTGAGGCAAAAAGAATTTGCCAGGGAAGTCGTACAGCCTCCCCAGCATGAAAAACAAGGTAAAAAATTTTAAAAAAATTTTATAATATTTTCTGTGGATTTTTTTAAAAAATCAAATAAAAAAAAATATTAAAAATCCTTTAAAAGGCACACAATTTTTCTTTGTTTTATTCAAAAAAAATTTAAAAAAAATTGTTGGGGGGTACCGAAGTACCTGCCCCCCTGCCATCGCAAGGTGGCAGGCCCCTTAGGCCCCACCCCCACCATGGGAGGGGTACCGTTGGGGGCACTGCCCACCTGCCTTTGGCAGGGTGGTAGCCCCCTCGGGTTCCCCGCCCAAGGGTGGCGGTGGTGGGTAACAAAAAATCATTTAAATATATATATATATAATAGGCTTTTTAATATTTTTTTTATTTTGAAAAAATATATAAATTTTTTTTGTTGTTTTTTATTTAAAAATAAAACATGCAAATTATTTTTTTGCAATAATTTTTTTAGCAAAAAGATGTCACATTCACTATAATTGGAGGATTTTTACCAACACTGCTAAATTTGGTGGCTCTCTACATTTGACAAAGTTTTTGACAAATTTGGCAGAGATCTTTTTTTCCCCTACTCAACCCCTCTCCTTTGGGCTTTTCTGTTTTGCACCTCAACTTCCAGAGGCCATATCTCGACCATATGGTGGTCTTTTCGCGTGCAATTTTTTTTGAAATGGGGTGAAATTTTGTACTCTTCGTAGTGGTGTAGGTGTTTTCTAGTTTTTACTTCTATTTTTTTTAGAGTTCTATTTTCTGTGTTGTAGCTGTTTAGTTCTCATTTTGAAAATTTTGACGGGCCTTATCTTCTGCATCTGAGCACATATTTTGGTGCTGTTTTCTTTGAAAGTGCATGTTTTTTCGTGTACTTGGTCATGGTGCTACCAGTTTCCTCTTTTTTTTAAGAGAATTGTATTTTTAGCTGTTGTCCTTTTTTGGACCTTATGGGCTCACATTGCATGTACTTATGATTTTGTAAACACACTGAGATAAAGTGCCTTTGTATTGTATATGTATTATGGGATCTTGCACATCACTTTGTGCCTGATTGTACTCACAATATGATATAAAGTGCCATGGGGGTTGATGTTTGCCTTTGTTTTCCTTAATACCTTTCTCATGTGTATGTGAATTTTGTTTTCACATCCTTTCTATCTTCTTGTACTTTCATGACTGCACCTTCAAATGTTCTTGGTTCCTCTTCATGCACTACTTTCAGGCATTCAATTTTAGTGTACTTGTCATGCCTCTCCCTTTTCAGCATTATGGGGGGGGGTTTCTACTGTTGGTGCTAATGCTTCCTTGGTTTCGCGTTGGAGTGAGCTATGTATACAGTATTTGTTCCTATGTACTAGGCAGATGCAGTGGCTAGTTACCCATGCATTTCGATGAGATGGAGCACTTACCATATGGACACTCTTGTATTCCTATTTTTGGAGGCGACCTTCCATTTTGACTTGATCATTTCTTCAGACTTTTGGTACCTTTTCCATCTGTATCTTTGAGTTCTAGGTGTTTTCCTTTGTTTTCCATCTGATTCAAGTAGTTTCATTGGGGGAACTCATATATATTCATGTCTTCTTGATCTTGATCATCATATGTTTCAGCGGGCGTTCTTCTTTCAACATTTCAGCAGTCTTTCTTCGACAATGTTTGCAACTTCTTCATGCTTCTGTGGTGTTCCTTTGTTCCTATCTTTTGGGACAACCTTGTCTTGTTTGGAGGCTTCTTCAGTCCTTCACTTGGCTTTCATCTCTTTTTGGAGTAGAGTTTTTCCCATGATGTTTTCTCTATTTTCTCTATTTCTCCACATTATAGAGATCTTATGTTTGTACATGGGTACCTTACTTGGCCTTGTTTGCTAGGACCCATCTTGCATTCTTTTTAGGTTTTTTAGCTACTCCCTAAGTTCATCTTAAGGGGGGGTATTAGAGTTGTCATGCATTAGCTAATAATTAATTAATCTTTAATTGATTATTAGTCTAATTTATTCTCACACACTTTAGCTAAACTTAGGAATGCTTTATTAGTTGAGTTAATATTAGATCATTATGTCACATCTCATGTGATGTTGACACTTGTCATGATCTAATTCCTTTCTCATTTAGGGATTTTCTCTTATAAGCATTCAACCCTTATTGTAAATATCTCTCAGATATTATTCACGGGAAATATCAAGGCTTTCATATATTCTTGAAAGTTTCTTCTGTAGCTTTTCCTTGTTAATGAATTTAACAATTCTTGTTTGCAGATCTATTGCGTGGAAGGTGTACTTGTTTGTTTTTTGATCCCGTGGCTCGTGGTTTTGTGCTTGTTTCACAATTCTAACATTAAACTTGTAAAATATGCACTTTTACTACCTAGAACTAAAAAAAACATGAATAAAGACCCTACTTGGTCTTTCAAAAAAGACTCCTAACATCAAAATGAGCATAAAAAACAAGCCAAAGTGAAGCTCCTGGATCATACTCCCAAGGGAAAAAAATAAAGAAACTCATGTTCCACCTAAGAGGAGGTCTGCAACTATCCTCCCATGCTTGATGATGTTTGATTCTATCATCCACGTGGTATCCTCATATGGAAGGTGCTTCCATTTAACCAAATACTAAAAGTATTGCTTGCGTTTGGTCGTCTTGCTCTCTTTGGTGTCAAGAATGCACTCTAACTTTGTTGGTTTGGTGTGTGGAAGGTCCTTTATCCAATCAGCATATGATATCTTCTATACATTTTCTCCTTCATCAACAATGACATCCCCTTTGTAAGGTTATAAGTCAACAACACTGAAAATTGGTGATATACCTACTCCACTAGGCAATTCTATCTCATAGGCATTGTTGGAAAACTTCTTAACAACCCTAAAAGGACCTATCTTCTACATATTCAACTTGGTATATTCACCTTTGGGAAACCTTTTCTTCCTGAGATGTGCTAAGACAAGATCTCCAACTTGAAAACTAACCTCCCTTATCTTCAAATTTTCCTTTTTCTTGTGCTTTTCCATACTAGCTTTGATTTGTTGTTTCACTTGTTGATGTATCCTTTGCATGGAAATTGCAAATTGTTCACCCTCTACACTTTGCTTCATAATGCCACTGAGGTCTCGTAGTTCAAACACTCCTCTTGGATACATGCCATAGACCAACTGAAATGGACTCTTGCTAATGCTCCTATTCACTGAGTCATTACAATCAAAGTCTACCTTGGGTAACACAAGATCCAATTGTTTAGGATGATCCTTTGAAAGGCATCTTAGTAGGTTACCTAAGCTCCTATTGACCACCTCAGTTTGTCCATCTATCTAAGGGTGGTAAGTTAAGCTAAAATTGAGATTTATACCAAGATTCCTCCACAATGTTCTCCAAAAGTGCCTTAGAAACTTGCTATCTCTATCAGAGACTATGATCAATGGAAATCCATGAAGTCCAACAACCTTTTTAAAGAACAAACCTGTAACATATGAAGCATCACTTGTACTTTTGATAGGAATGAAGTGAACCATTTTGGAAAACTTGTCAACAACTACATAAACTGAATCAAAACCCCTTTGAGTCTTTGGTAATCCCATAACAAAGTCCATACCGATGGATTCCCAATGCCTATTGGGAATGGGTAAAGGCTAGCACAGTATTGCATTAGTGTTGCTCCCTTTTGGTTTTTGACATATAATACATCTCTCCAAAAATATTCTTACATTTGTTTGCATCTTTGTCCAAAAGTGGTTCCTTCTTAGTTGTTCTAGTGTCTTGTCAAGTCCAAAATGACCTACCATACTCCCACAATGCTTCTCCTTGATGAGATTTTCCCTCATAGAACATTTTGGCAAACAAAGTTGTGCTCCTTTAAACAATAAACCATCTTGTAGCAAGTAATCTAGCCACTTCTCCCTATTAGTGCTAATAGGCCGCTTGCAAACCTTGAAGACTTCTTTTAAATCCTCATCATCCTCATACATCTCCTTCAGTGCTTCCATTCCAACACTTTTTAACTAAATTTATTGCACCATTACTACTCTTCTAGTTAAAGCATCAACCACGTTATTACTCTACCCCTTGTGTTTGATTATGAAAGTGAAATTTTGAAAGTACTCAACCCACTTAATGTGCCTTTGATTAAGTTTTTGTTGGCTATTTATGAATTGAAATGCATGATTATTTGTATAGAACAAAAAATCCCTAGGTAGAAGGTAGTGTCTCCATTTTTATAGTGATTGAACCATTGCATACATTTCCAATTAAAATGAAGAGTAGTTCTTCTTTGCATCATTCAATTTTTCACTAAAATATGCTACCATCTTATTATCTTGGCTTAAAACTGCCCCTATTGCATGACCACTAGCATCACATTCTATTTAAAAGACCTTATTGAAATCACGTAAGACCAAGATAGGCTACTCAATCACTCTCTTTTTCAGATATTTAAAACTCTTAGATCAGCTTGTTTAGTCCACAAAAACTTCCCTTTCTTATTTCGTTTAATAGTGTCTATGATAGGTACACATATATGACTAAAATTCCAGATAAATTTCCTATAAAAACTTGCAAGTGTTAGAGCTATCATACATTAGCTAATAATTATTTAATCTTTAATTGATTATTAGTCTAATTTATTCTCACACACTTTAGCTAAACTTAGGAATGCTTTATTAGATGAGTTAATATTACATCATTATGTCTCATCTCATGTGATGTTGACACTTGTCATGATCTAAGCCTTTCTCATTTAGGGCTTTTCTCTTATAAGCATTCAATCCTCTTTGTAATTATTCTCGGATATTATTCATGGGAAATATCTGGAGCTTTCATATCTTCTTGAAAGCTTCTTCTGTAACTTTTCCTTGTTGATGAATATTGCACATATTTGTTTGCAGATCTCTTGTGTGGAAGGTGTATTAGTTTGTTGTTTGATCTTGTGGCTCGTGGTTTTGTGCTTGTTTCACAATTCTAATAGTAAGGCCATGGAAAATTCTTAACTTTGCAACTGATCTAGTTGTAGGACACTCCAATATTGGCTTCACTTTGCTTGGATCCATCTTCAACATCCCCTTTGAGACCACACAACCAAGATACAATAGTTTTGTCTTCATGAACTCACACTTTTAAGGTTTATCAACTATTTTCCCTCTTGTACCCTTCTCAATACCAATTTCAAATGATGCAAATGTTCTTCTTTGTTAGCACTAAAAACCAATATATCATCAAGGTATACAACAACAAAATTACGAATGTATTTCCTGAGGACCTCATTCATGAGCCTCATGAAGGTTCTAGGTGCACTAGAAAGGCCAAATGGCATAAAAAGCCACTCATATAGCCCCTCATTTGTTTTGAATGCTATTTTCCACTCATCTCCTTGTCTAATCCTTATTTGATGGTATCCACTTTTGAGATCTATCTTTGTGAAGTAACTTACCCCACACAAACAATCCATTAAGTCCTCTATTCTTGGTAGTGGAAACCTATATCTAATTGTTACCTTGTTTATTTCCCTGGAATCAGTACACATTTTCCACTCACCCCTTTCTTAAGTGCCAAAATAGTTGGAACTACACATGGAATAAGGCTCTCCTCGATTAGCCCTTTGTCAAGCAACTCTTGTACTTGTTTTTTGGTTTCTTCATTTTGTTGGGGTGTCATCTTATATGTTGTTTTGTTTGGTATACTAGCCTTTGGTATAAATTCTATATGATGACTAATATCTCTCATTGGAGGAAAAGAATTGGGAAGTTCATCAACAATTATATTTGCATAATCCTTCAACATGTCTTGAATTTCCCAAGGCAAATCATCAATTCTTGCTGCTATTATGACAATCCTAGGTCTGATTGTCACTACAAAACCTATCTATTCCTCTTCCATTGTCTTTAGAAACTCTTTTTCACCCACTAATATCACACTTGATCCAACCTTTTGGTATTTATCTTCTTCCTTCAAATGTGCTAAGGTGTAGGTAACTCCATCCTTCTCCAAAACATAGACATTCTTCCTACCATCATGCATTGTTGTCTTTGTACCTTCCTATTTGAAACCCTACCCAAAATTGTTCATTGAATAGTACTTTCTTCCCCTTATTCAACCATGAGACTTTATAAGATGAAGGATGAGGTAATCTCTTTAAATTTAGTTTCTCTACCATCTCAACAACAACTAGATTATCAGTACTGCCTGAATCTATAACAACTTGACAACACTTACCTTGGCACTTACAAATAGTCTAAAATAATGACTTCCTTTGAGGTGGCTCCTTCTCCATGGGAACCTTGGTCAATGCCTTTCTCATCAGCAAGGATTCTCCTTTCTCTGGCTCTTTTGGTTGTGGTGAAGAGTTAACACTTTCTTCATCTCCCCCTTGAGCAACTTGAGTTATTATTTCATTCCTAAAGGTGGTAGTTGACTGTTCTTCTAAACACTCCCAAGCTTGATGACTTACAAACTTGTTGCTCTTGCAACATTTTCCTGTGAAACCATTAAATCCCCCTATTTTTCCAAATCCACTCCTAAATTTAGGCCTTCTTCCTCTCAAACCTCCTCTTGAACTTGGTCCTTGTTCTTGTGAGGTGCTTGACTCACCTTGATTTCTTTGTGATTTTCCTCTACCTGCATATGGACCTCTACCTCTGCAAGTCCTTCCTTTACCTCTATTCTTCTTTTCTTGCTTCCTATTCAACTTATCCTTAGCCTTTAAGGCTAGTTGATAACACTCTTCAAGTGTCATGTGGCTTGTGAGGCTCAAATCATCTTGCAAGATATACTTCAATCTATTAAGGTATCTTGAAACCTTGTCAGTGTCATCCTCCATGTGTCTTGATCTAATACTAAACTTATAAAATTATTCAATGTACTCTTTCACTCCCATATCCTTTTGTTTCAAGTTCTACAACTTCCTAAACAATAGATTCATGTAACTTCACTAGGCATAAATTTTCCCTTCAACTTGGCAGTCATCCTATCTCAAGAAGTAATCTTGGATTTTCCTTTCCTTTTCCTTTCTTCTTGAACATAATCCCACCATAGGGATGCATGACCTTTCGGCTTGGTCCTAGCCAACTTTACTTGCTACTCTCCAGGCACATCCTCAAATTCAAAGTATTTTTCCAACTCCCCTATCCAATCAAGGAGTTATTCACCATTCAAGCTACCTACATATACTGGAAGTTCCATCTTCACCTTGGTTCCTTTACTCTTGACTTCCCTCTACAATATTCCATCCTCACATCATCAACATCCCTCTCTTCTTGAGGTTCTTCTTGAGATGATTCATGCACCACTTCCTCTTCTTGGTCACTCATATCCCTTGTAACCACTCCTCTTCTTTGGTTAGCTTCCACTGCAGCGAGTCTTGCATCCAAACTGACTCTCATTTCCCTCATTTCTCTAGCAAGGGTTTCTCCCAATTGTGTTGATATTCTCTCTGCCACCCTTTCAGCAACGTTGAGTCTTGGAAGCATCTTTTCCCTTTTTTATTGTCAAACCTTGTATTGGTTTCTTGGCTTAATATAAATCTAATACCAATAATGATGCAAAGTGATAAAAAATTCAAGAACAAATGTGTAAACAAAGGACAAACACAAATGTTTCAGATTGTATTTACTCTCCTGAAAGTGTCTTTAAACCTACTTTACAAGTTCTACAAACCCTTAAGAAGGTCATAATTTGTGTTTATTGAATCAAAAATCACTCTTGGACTTCTTAGGATTCTAACACCATTAATACACTCCAGAGGGTCTCTTCCAACCTTACAGTGCTATGGTGAACAAAAAACAAAATGAATTTTGCATTGAACCCTCAACACCCTAGGGTTTTGATAATCTTTTTGACAAAGAACTCACTCATACCTATGTAACTCTCACATACAATTGATTTATGCATTTTCCTTTTGTGGACACTTGATCAACAACCTAAAAAGGCTTCGACCAAATTTCATGCATTTTCAACAGCTTAATAAAAATATATGAATTTTTAGAGCCTGTTGGAAACCCTAGCTCCGTAATAGGGCTATTAGGAGTATTTTCACTATAACTTACTCATTTAAACATCATAAAATTTAGTGAAACCAATTTCATTTGAATATGAAAACAAACCACTATCATTCCATCCACTCTCAAACCTGCAAACATTCCATATAGGGTCGTACAAGGCTGTTTTCAAACTATAATTATAGAAAATTGTCCAAAAAAGGTGAAGAAACAAGGGATTTGAACCAAAAAATCCTTTCCATCTTCTTGGAGCATTTATTATCATTAATTCAAGGTGAATTATCATTACAAAATAGTTTCCATGAAAATTATATGTTTTTTCTTCAAAAATCTAAATGTAACCTAATGTGTTTTTGCCTTAAACTTGCAAAATATGCACTTTTACCACCTAGAACTAAACAAAAACATGAATAAAGACCCTACATGGTATTCATATTATTTAAAGACCTTATTGGACTCAAAAAAACAAAAAATTAGGTTGAGGAACAAACCCCAACCTTTCACAAGCCAAAAATCACTTAGAAAATTCAAATTTGCATTTTGGCGGGAAAATAAAAAATTTAATTTCTAGGCCTATTTACAGAACTTAAACCATTGGAAATGATCCAAATGGAACCCCTAAGACCTATACTAACTCAAAAAAGACTCCTAACATCAAAATGGGCAAAGAAACCAAGCCAAAGTGATGCTCTGACATCATACTTAGATGACAATGTTGAGTCCACAAGTATGTAACTAGTAAAATAATAATAAATATAATAAATGTGAATAGTTTAACCTTATATGAATGGTTTAATCTTAAAATCATATTGGATGTTGAATAGGTTATGTTTGTTCTTCAACATCAACACCTATTAGCTATAGTGGCCATACATCTTACATTGAGGTAAGCTTGACTATTTTTAAAAATTAAATATTTGTAAAATATATTAGGTAGATTTTGGCAATTTAATAATGTTGTTTCCTTTTTAGATGCTCACATTAGTTGATACTCCTCTTGGGATTCATACCACAATGGAGTATGCGTTGTTGTAGTAGTATCATCAATGCCTTTGATAGAGGTATGAGCAAAATTAGTAAATTTCATATTATATTTTTTGTTTTATATGTCTATTAGTGAACATTTGAATGATATTCATTTTTAGTTTAATTTTTTTCTTGATGCTTGTCATGGTGCTTCACAACTCCAAAATGTGAACATGCCCTAGTTACAGATGAAGAGAGGCATAAATTGGTTAAGACTAATTATGAGTATGCGGTAAGTGATTATTCTATTATATGTCATTCTATATTTCAATTTTTATATATTAATGTGTATACTTTTTTATTGTATTAGGTGGAACTCCAAATTAGTTTAGAGAGAATTTCAAGTTTGTGGGTTCAAAATCAACCATCATTGTATGCCTCTCCATCCACTTGGCAGTCAAATATGACTTGCGATCTCTTGGCATCCCCTCGAGGGAAGTGATTACATTAAGGATCCTTTGTTGTAAGCCTATATGGCTTTCTTGTACATATATTATACTTTTATCGACATATAGTTCATTGTATGCCCATATAGATTTTAGTTAATACATAATTTGTTTTATCAATGATGTTCATATTTGCTATAAATGGTTAATTGAATAAATGAATAATTACACCAATATTGTCCATATTTTTTTATAAATGGTTAATTAAATAAATGAATAATTTCAAAAGTAAAAAGAGGGAATACATGACATATGTGATAATAAATGAATAATTACACAAGTAAAAGGAAGGAATATAGGACCTCTTTTATGACTTCAATCCAACTACCTTGTTTTTCTCTTTCCATGCTAGATAGTTGCTCAAGAATGATGATCGTGTGATATAGATATATGATTTTCATAACACATTTTCATTATGATTTGGTCATATATTGTGCATAAACTATCTACACTTCTCCTTTTTATGGATTTTGATGAAATTTATATTATCTCACACATCACCTTCTTCACATTCATATCTAAATGTGCACATGCTTGTATAATTTTATCACAAACCTCTTTAATTACTATGCAAATCCAGATATGAGTTTCATGTGTGTCCTAGAGAGGTTTCACTACCATTTGACTCCCTTTTCCTTTTCAATTGTAAAGATAGGCCTACCTGTAGATTGTCCCTCATTAACATCTCTTACAAGTTTTATGGAATACAACTTTACTACCTTCTTTAGTATCTTCCATGAGTTTTTATTTGCAAACATTTTCCTTGGATTAGTCATCTCAGGTTTGTAGGTTATCTTCATTGTCCATGCAAAGTCACCTAGAGATGTGGAGATCACTATCATTATACTTGTTAGACAACTATGTTTGTCATATCTTCCAATCTCTCGAATTCTCTTAAATCTTCTTAATTGTTCACCACTCATTCAACTCAACATACAATTGTACTCTTTACATCATTATCTCCATTTATTTCTATCATTTATACTTGATTTTTTGGAATTATTGTGCTATGTCTCATGATAGGACTTTCACTTTCATTTAGCATTGTGTTCTACACCACCCTCTTGATTGTTCACTATCAAACATGTTGTAGGGTCTAAAGGTCCTCTATGGATCGTGGAAGGGAGGGAAGAGAGAGAGAGAGAGAGAGAGAGAGAGAGAGAATACAAACATGGGGAAACCTCTTTTTAGTTGTCCAAGCAAGAGTGAGAGAGAGAGAGAGAGTACAAACATGGGGAAACCTCTTTTTAGTTGTCCAAGCAAGTATAAACTCTTCTACCATGCTCTTATTCAAATGAATTCTTATAATTCAATACCTCAAACCAAGGATCGTATAATCTCAAGCAATTCTCCTAGCCATTAAAATGAAACATTCCTAGTGGCTTAAGAAATATAACCAAATGGTTAACTTGCTGCAATTTGCTTTGATTTTTTTTTTCGCAATTTTTGACATCCCATATTACTTCAAGACAACCAAGGTGGCCACTCAAGTGATGAAGCATACCAAATAGATTGATTCAAGTCTTAAGTCCTTGAATTGTAAAAGATTACTAGTGAAAACTCAAAGTGATCATTAAATAATTTTTATTAGCAAGGGTTTCCCCTCCCCTTGGAATTAAAATGACACTCTCCAAACTATAGAAGTGAATCATCAAAATTTTACTAAAGAAGTAGAAGACATAAATGATATGTAAGACATACTATATAGCCCCAAGGAAAGAGATTTTTTAAATGTTTTGAGCCATCCAAGTGGTCTTATAAGCAAATAAGAATGCAACCTTGAACAAATTAAAGGAAATTCATACACTGTGTTAATCAAATTGTCCATAAAGATTATATTTTCAATTAGTCTTGATTTGAACCATGTGTTTAATGTAAGGCTCTAATATCCATCATCAATGAAAAATCACAGTTATATCATTATTTTATTCTTAATACTTTTAGTTCGTCATTGTTAGGGTTAATCAATCGCTCCTTCCTCAATAAAGGTTTTGATAATCCCAAAATAGATTCTCCCCTCATCTTGGTTGATAAGGTGGGTTGAAAATTAAAAAAATATCAAACCATGGAAAAAAATTATGATATTTTAGCTCCTAGATATGATAATTAATATATCAAATTTGGGAAATGGTAGCAAACTTAATTGGTCCACTCTTAAGACAAAATCAAGTACAATATTTGCTATAAGGATGATTGCTTTTAGCCATAAACTGATATATGTAGTACAAGAGGGATGAAGTTCAAGCCTATGAAGTTCAACATGCAAAATTAGGCTAAGTATGAATGCATTTTTCCCAAGTTGACCACTTGCCTAAAAATATGACACCTTAACAACAAATAAATAATGAGATAGTAATAGGTATCATTTGTATAATTGTTGAGAGCTCTATGAGTATGAGATGAATAATGGATCCATATGAATCATAATTTCCTAGTATTTCATTAGCTCTTCTAGAATCAAGAGTTGTCATAAAAGATATTTTCCAACAAGACCTCTCAAGCTCTTATAAATTCTCACCTCTCTTATCTTCAAAGAAATTTCATTATCCAACCAACACTCCTACAATAAGTTCCATTGTAATGAGTCAACGTGCATGGATAGACATTGGAAAATTCTCCCATATGTTATGAATCCCCTTGTGGGAATTAGTGTTTCCTCAAGTAGGTGATGTGATTGAAGCATAAAGAAACAATAATCTTAAGCATGAATGCTCACCCCATCCCACTAGCAAGATGATGTACAAGGCATATAGAAATCCCATAAAATCCACATGTCCTACTACTTGGTGCAACATAAAATCCTTTCAATAGTTGAAATTTGTAATTGGATTCCCTTCTAATTTCTACCTTCGGTAGCTAGTTAAGATAATTTCTACAACTATCACAATTGTGGAACCTTAGTGATGTTAAGATATTTAGCTAAAAAATTACCAAGTATCACATTTTTGATGTAGGCCTTAACATTACTAATGTGCGAAAATTTGGAAAATGGAACACCCAAAAATATCTATTAGAATAATACATTATGTGAAGAGAACAATGATTCCATATGTCTCCCAAAAGTATAAACTCTTTATCTCCATTGTGGGTTTGCATGAAAAGTTGAGCTAGCCTTTTTAATCAATGGCATAATGATACAAAGTTGTTAGACATAAAAAATCATATGTTGCATGGATCATTGATCCAATAAATGATGAATATGTCCAAGTAACTCTAGAATTATCATAAAAATTCAAAGGAAAGAGTGGAAACTGAGCTCATTGTGGCAAATAGTGCTCCAATTAGGGCTTGCTAGACTACCAAGTTTGAAACTTTGCATGATAGCACTATGTAGCTTTTGTGATTTCACCACCTTTTCATTGTTGAAATTTTTTCAATATATACAAGGGCCTATTGTCAATACCAAGCTGCATTATTCTATCCAATAGAACAATGATATTGGTTCTTTAGATTGACAACATTCATATTCCACATGATGTTGCCATGTGGTCCCAACATTCATAAGTTCTTGAACTTTGTGAAATAGCGAAAGGAGAAGACGATGAAAAGTGTAAAGATATGGATGTTTTTGAATTCAATGGTTCAAGGAAAGTCCAAAAAATACAAGGACAAAGGTTTAAGTAAATTTTGCAAAGTTCAAAATTTCTTGAACTTTTGCAAAATCTCGATATGGTTAAAATTTTGCCCATAATTTTTCTATTCACTCATAATACCAAAGATTGAAGATGGATAACTAGAATGGGAGTAGAGGTCTATAATTAGATGGGGTACTTAATGAGGGATCTCTAATAAAATATGTTTGATAAATTATTTGTTTTCAATTGGTGCCTTCTTAGTAAAAGCATAAACATGTGTCACACTTTTATAAAGGAAATGACTAACACAAATAAAAAAATTTCAACTTCAATTGCATAAAAGTACCTTTATGTTTTGAATTTTAAAATGACATAAACTAATGAAGTGTAGAAATATCGATGAAGTTTATACTTGTTATTTCAAAAAAATTAAATATTGGTTTAATACTTATATTTTATTAATTTAAGAGAAAATTTTGATTGTTAAAAATTTTAGAAAAAAGTTGAGGTCAATGGAATGCCAAAAAAAAAGAGAACACTTTTTTCTTTTCTTATTTTTTCCCCCAAATAGCTAATTTCAATATCTAGTGCATGTAAAAAAAATTTGATGAATGTTTTTTGTTTAATAACATTTTAAAGTGAAACTTCACCAGGATGTCATAGTTTTCATGGGATGCCAACTTTTGTCTATTTTTTTTATTATTTAAAAAAAAATATACCCTTTTGAAGAGGATCCTGTCCACTAATGCACCATATATTTTTCATTTTTTTGAATATGTTTTGAGGATTTTTTAAATTTCTAATCATCCTTATGTTTGATTATAAAAACCTACTTATAGTAATTTTTAAAAAAATATATAATAAAACTAATCAAAATATCATTTTTTTTGCATTCTAGATTATGAGCTCTACAAAAGAGAATATTTAGATTTTCATGAAATTACCCTTAGTTTGAGAAATTCATAGTTGAAGTTGAAGTTTTTCTAAATTTTCCCCAAAAGAGGGGTTAAGTTGCCACATAGGTAGCCACATAGACAATTTTGTTTGAAATGGTTTCGCCTGAAACACTTTCAACTGAAATGCTTTTGTCAAAATACTTGCACATAATTTAGTTGCATTTCAAAATTTTAATAGATTTTTATTTTATTTTATAGTTTCAGATGAAACCCTTTCGCCCAAAACTATATGTCTCATGTATAGGCCACGTAGTTTTAGGATTTTTTTTTTATTTGAAATAATTTAGGTTAAAACTATTTCACTTAAAACTATTTAGCTAACCAAAAGCATGAAACTTTTAACCTTTTGGTTATCGGTGTATCCTTTTCCTTGATACCTTGGTAGGTAGGTTGAAGGTGGCTTAATAAAATAAAATATTGTAGTGTTGCATTTTAGAATGGTGGGGTTCTATGTATTGCTATATCTAGTATTGGGGATTCTCCGAGCTTGATGATTTCCTTTTAGACCCTAGGTTTCGACATGGACTTGGAACTCAATGTACCAAATGCACGTTTCCTCTTGGATTCTATGGTCTAATTTTGGGCTCTCAAAAAATCGCTAAGTGATAAGCATATTTATGAGAAGATTTTTAAAGTTTCTAATGGTGACAAAATCCCTACAAATAAAAGTAGTTAAATGGATGCTTGGTATGTTCTTGAGAATGATGGTATTTCATTAGGCTCCCCTTTCCATTATTCTCCCTACCCTTGCAATGCTCTCCTCATTTTCTTAGTAGCCATCGGGTCTCGACAAGAATTTTGGTACTTTGGGTTCCCGCTCCTTTCCCTCCATCTTCCATTCCCTAAATTTTCCTTACCTACTATTCATCATGGATCTCAGTAATTGATGAGGACTTGAAACCTTAAGTTCTAGGTCCAAAGTTCCCCTTGTGCTACGTATTTCACTTGCCCCCTACAATAACCTCTTTAGTGTCCTTTTGAACGTTGATTCTCGACAAGAACCAAAAACTCAAAGTTATAGTTCCTTGGTTCCTCTTATTGTTTGGTCTCTAACATCTACTCCCCCCTTCTTGTTAGACTTTAGGCCCCATATAGAATTGGAAACCTAAAGTTCAAGTTCCAAGTTCAATCCTATTCCCAATCCTCGTAGTATCCAAGAATACTTTGAACTCTTCTTAAAACTTGGAACTCAAATTTTTAAGTTATCATTTTGTCCCAAAGCTAAACATCCATGGTATTTTAGAGTCCATGTTCCCTTTTCATCCTATGGACCAATGCCCAACCATCATGTTCCTAGGCATGATTTTTGATCCAACAATCGATATTGACTAGCATCATCTAAAGTTCCAAGTCCCTCCTGAAACCTAAAACCCAATAAACATTGGAAAATTAGAACTACATAACAAGACTCACCTTGCTATCAAATTTTATTCCATTTAATCTCTTGCCTTCCATGGATGTCATTAATGATTATAAGTGATGGAAATAGAAGAATGAGGACTCCCCATAATTTGTGGGTACATGAGGACATGGTTGAGTCAAGTTTAATAGGACAAAGAATGATGAAAAACTTGGTTGGAGGTATAGGTATCCCTTGCAATGGTTGAGATCACATATTTTATAAATTCCCTTGTAGGTTTGCATGTTTCCTATTCTAACACGACCTATAGTGGGGTGCACGCACATTCATTTTCTGTATTCAAAGAGAGGGTGCCATTGGTTTCAAGATGAGCATATTAGAGAGAAATACTTACATAATAGAAACCTAGGGTTTTACAATTTTCCATAAATGGGTTTTGTATTTTTCTATTTTTAATGTAAAAAATTGCATCCTATGCAATTTCACATTCCATAAACCTCCCCTTTAGATTAATTAAAATCGATAATGCATTATCCCTTTCTGTTGACCTTAATTTT
>VDFB02134867.1:131868-143206 GCA_007258455.2 Sequoia sempervirens
CTACCCAAAAATGAAGCTAAGTTGTTATGTTCAATCTATTGGCACCCCATTTTGTTGTCTCTGTTTTCTTTAGTTTTTGCTTGTGTTATGCATGTTTCCTTGTGTTAGCCCATTATTTATATACGGACCTAAGATATTCTAAGTGGGTTTTCTATGAGTCAAATTTTTCCTAAGTGTTGCCTTGTGAAATCCCCTATGTGCTCATTATGTATCCAAGGTTGCAAAAATAAATCCAAAGGGTCTAGGTGTTGGGTATGTTTGGATCATTTCCTAAATCTTTGTAGGTTGTTAGAGTTTTAGAATTTTTTTCTCCATCCCAATATGTCACTTTTCCCATTCCCACCTTTCCCCTATGTTCTTATCAACTTGTCGAGGACTTCCCCTTCCTGGCTTACCTTTACCCCTTACCTTGACCTCCCAATTTGTTACCTTTAAAAAAGATCTAAGTCTTTCAAACTAGATTTTCTAGACCATCTCTTACCCAAGTGCCTCATTTGGACCTCCCTCAATTCCTAACTCCTGACTCAATGTTCTTCACTAAGTATTCTATTGGAGTTGAAATGTAGGATTACTTCTACCCAAGTACCCCTTTCATGTCATCCCCAACATCCCAACACCTACCTCCTTAATATATTTGTTAGAATTTTAGACTATCCCTTCTTGTCATGTCTTCTCTACCACCTCTGACCTTGTGAATCCCACACTATTTTCCTAAGAACTTCTTCCGAGTCAAAATTTGTGCCTTCCCTCTCCCTAAGTACTTGTCATAAGGTATACCTGACTCCTAATATCGACACTCTAAAATATTGTTAGGTTTTTTTATTCCACATACCTTAATGGTATAAGCTCCTCATCACCCATAATCCCTAACACCTCGAACAAAGGCATGAAACATAAGGTATCCCCAACCCTCAAAGTTTGAAACTCCTACATTGTTTATTGTTCAAAATTGCCTACCCCCTTGCACATCCATAATGTCATTAATGACCCAATTTGATTCAATCCTAGATTATATTTTCTAACCCAAAATGATTATTTGCCAAAATGGCCATGGATGTGCACTTTTCGAGCAACAAAAAAAGGGGATGATGTTGATAGTTTTTAATGCAACATGTGAAGATCAACCACTAATCCAACAAACTTCATAGGCTCTTTCTCGACTTGCATTCCATAGCCAACAATGACATTAATGGTGAAGACACTACAAATTGAGAAAGAAAATCCCCACATGTTTTCCCAATACATCCAAGCATATTCCTAGTGTGGTATATTATTTGAATTAAGGAAAATGATGCCTAATAGGAATGGGTGTCCTCTACAACATATCATTTTTGTGGGTTTACATATTTATTGTCAATATTAGCACATCTCTTGGGAGAAATAAAAGACTCAATTAAATGAAATTTAAATGGATGGAATGATATAGAAATGACTAGCTATAGAGCCAACAAGAGGAAGATATTGTAGGAAGCCCTAAGGTTTCATTTTTCCAATTCTAAGTAGTGAAATTTTGAGATTGTATTAATGTGGGTTTGTCTAAAATATGTAATAAAACCACTATAACTTTGAAGAATTAGTGTAACTAGTAGATCATGTTGGTGATCTAAGTTGTAGGTCCTAAATCCAATAGGTTGGATAGTCTTCCAAGTGTCAGGGGTGTCCAACTTGGGAAAAGTAACACAAAATCTATAATCAAGTTGGGAAACTAAGGACCAATTATTAAAGTAGATAAAACCTCCTTCACTTCTAACTCTACTAAACCAAGGGGGATTTCCCTAAGATCTCAAGTAATAAATATCACCACAACAACTAAACATTAACCCTAACACAAGCCATATCCATTGCATAGTGCACCCCTACTTCGGTTGTCACTTTGTGCCTACGTGTTGGTTTTCATCCTCAAAGTCAAGCATCCTATTAAAATAAATAATCTACCACATAAATTTTAATGAATGTGTTTTATGATAATCACTTATGTTGTTACATTCATTCAAGCATGGCTATTGGAACACACTAGAATAGACAAACAAAAAAGATGTTTAGATTAATTTGTATTGAGTGTGATAGGATGAAGGGGGGAAGGAAAAAATAGCAGACCAATTCCTTTATCCATTTGGAAATAGAGCCTCTAAGTTCATACAAAACATGTAATAAATGAAACTAGGGTGATACCTTAATTGGGATATCACAAAACACTAGGTCTTTGAAAATGCACAAGCAAGCTAGGATCTACACATACATTTAGAAAAAACCATGGATAGTTGAAAAAAAATGAGTCTACTTCATAATCTAGGAGCATACCATACATTTCCTTTATTATTCTGAGAAGATACCTTGCAAAATATTTGCAAATGGTTGGCCAACTAAACATCACAAACCTAAAGATGCACACCATACATATGGAGACACTCAAATAAGGTAGAATATTATTTTATTCACTTAATATATGAAGATTGTATGGTTTTATTACAAATTTGGGAAAAACCTAGATCATTATAATAGTGTAGAGGAGAAAATTCGACACCTTGAAATGACATGATCTCAAAGGGTGAATGTTCCTTGGCTACCTCAAGGATCAAAGCTCAGGTGACGAGATGAGAAGACAAAGGATTTTATTTATATTTTATGTAAAATAAAAAATAAGAGAGTTTCAGAAATTGAAAGAGTAGGTTATAGAGGTCCTTTAGAGAAACCAACAAGCTCTCAGCCAAGGATGACAGCGTGATGCACAGACATCCTCGCGGTGTGTTGTAGTCTCGTACAAATAAAAATTGAAATTATCACAAAAAATACTAAGAACCTACTAATTGTTCGATAACTAAAATCTCAAGAGTGTGCTAAAATAATAGAATAATAGAATGACAATAATAGACATAAACTAGATGAAATAGAAAGGAAATGATAGAATGGAAAAGAAGAAAGGATACACTCACAAAAGGTCCATGAATGAAGTCTCCATTAAAACTCCAACTTCAATACTTGCACACACAGAATGGGAAAATGGATGGGGTTGTTTTCAAGGCTTGCCTTAGTCAAACCCCCGTGTAGGAGTTCCCACCTCTACAAACAACCAAATACATAGAGATAGAGAAAAATAATAAGCGAGATAAAGAAACAAATGGACATACTATAATAATATGCTATCGAAGTAAAATGATAATTTGCAATAAGGAAGCTACAATTACCCTCCTCTAGCAAGTGAGGAATGCAAAAAGGAAGAGCATGCAACCTCCAAGATGTGCCAAGAGTGGGCCAAAGCATTGATGTAGAGATTCAAAGTGCAAGAACTTGAGAGAATGAGAGAATAAGAGTGAAAGAATGCTTGAGAATGAAGAAGAATGAAAGAATGATCAAGAGAAAGTGTGACAGATTCAATGAATGAAGTGAATGGACAAAAAATGAGGAGTTAGAAGGAGTATAGGCATGTAAGGAGTCGTTTTGATGTGCTTGTAAGCTACAGAGGCATTACACTTTGTAGGTAGGCGGGAAGTGTAACATCCAAATGACTATGTAATTATGAATCCTTTCAAGACATTCATGTGGCGTGCAGATGTTTATGCATCACACGATCATTTGTGACAAAAATTTACCTTAATGACCAGAAACAGATGGGTTAATGACAAAATTAAGGTCAACAGAAAGGGATAATGCATTATCGATTTTAATTAATCTAAAGGGGAGGTTTATGGAATGTGAAATTGCATAGGATGCAATTTTTTACATTAAAAATAGAAAAATACAAAACCCATTTATGGAAAATTGTAAAACCCTAGGTTTCTATTATGTAAGTATTTCTCTCTAATATGCTCATCTTGAAACCAATGGCACCCTCTCTTTGAATACAGAAAATGAATGTGCGTGCACCCCACTATAGGTCGTGTTAGAATAGGAAACATGCAAACCTACAAGGGAATTTATAAAATATGTGATCTCAACCATTGCAAGGGATACCTATACCTCCAACCAAGTTTTTCATCATTCTTTGTCCTATTAAACTTGACTCAACCATGTCCTCATGTACCCACAAATTATGGGGAGTCCTCATTCTTCTATTTCCATCACTTATAATCATTAATGACATCCATGGAAGGCAAGAGATTAAATGGAATAAAATTTGATAGCAAGGTGAGTCTTGTTATGTAGTTCTAATTTTCCAATGTTTATTGGGTTTTAGGTTTCAGGAGGGACTTGGAACTTTAGATGATGCTAGTCAATATCGATTGTTGGATCAAAAATCATGCCTAGGAACATGATGGTTGGGCATTGGTCCATAGGATGAAAAGGGAACATGGACTCTAAAATACCATGGATGTTTAGCTTTGGGACAAAATGATAACTTAAAAATTTGAGTTCCAAGTTTTAAGAAGAGTTCAAAGTATTCTTGGATACTACGAGGATTGGGAATAGGATTGAACTTGGAACTTGAACTTTAGGTTTCCAATTCTATATGGGGCCTAAAGTCTAACAAGAAGGGGGGAGTAGATGTTAGAGACCAAACAATAAGAGGAACCAAGGAACTATAACTTTGAGTTTTTGGTTCTTGTCGAGAATCAACGTTCAAAAGGACACTAAAGAGGTTATTGTAGGGGGCAAGTGAAATACGTAGCACAAGGGGAACTTTGGACCTAGAACTTAAGGTTTCAAGTCCTCATCAATTACTGAGATCCATGATGAATAGTAGGTAAGGAAAATTTAGGGAATGGAAGATGGAGGGAAAGGAGCGGGAACCCAAAGTACCAAAATTCTTGTCGAGACCCGATGGCTACTAAGAAAATGAGGAGAGCATTGCAAGGGTAGGGAGAATAATGGAAAGGGGAGCCTAATGAAATACCATCATTCTCAAGAACATACCAAGCATCCATTTAACTACTTTTATTTGTAGGGATTTTGTCACCATTAGAAACTTTAAAAATCTTCTCATAAATATGCTTATCACTTAGCGATTTTTTGAGAGCCCAAAATTAGACCATAGAATCCAAGAGGAAACGTGCATTTGGTACATTGAGTTCCAAGTCCATGTCGAAACCTAGGGTCTAAAAGGAAATCATCAAGCTCGGAGAATCCCCAATACTAGATATAGCAATACATAGAACCCCACCATTCTAAAATGCAACACTACAATATTTTATTTTATTAAGCCACCTTCAACCTACCTACCAAGGTATCAAGGAAAAGGATACACCGATAACCAAAAGGTTAAAAGTTTCATGCTTTTGGTTAGCTAAATAGTTTTAAGTGAAATAGTTTTAACCTAAATTATTTCAAATAAAAAAAAAATCCTAAAACTACGTGGCCTATACATGAGACATATAGTTTTGGGCGAAAGGGTTTCATCTGAAACTATAAAATAAAATAAAAATCTATTAAAATTTTGAAATGCAACTAAATTATGTGCAAGTATTTTGACAAAAGCATTTCAGTTGAAAGTGTTTCAGGCGAAACCATTTCAAACAAAATTGTCTATGTGGCTACCTATGTGGCAACTTAACCCCTCTTTTGGGGAAAATTTAGAAAAACTTCAACTTCAACTATGAATTTCTCAAACTAAGGGTAATTTCATGAAAATCTAAATATTCTCTTTTGTAGAGCTCATAATCTAGAATGCAAAAAAAATGATATTTTGATTAGTTTTATTATATATTTTTTTAAAAATTACTATAAGTAGGTTTTTATAATCAAACATAAGGATGATTAGAAATTTAAAAAATCCTCAAAACATATTCAAAAAAATGAAAAATATATGGTGCATTAGTGGACAGGATCCTCTTCAAAAGGGTATATTTTTTTTTAAATAATAAAAAAAATAGACAAAAGTTGGCATCCCATGAAAACTATGACATCCTGGTGAAGTTTCACTTTAAAATGTTATTAAACAAAAAACATTCATCAAATTTTTTTTACATGCACTAGATATTGAAATTAGCTATTTGGGGGAAAAAATAAGAAAAGAAAAAAGTGTTCTCTTTTTTTTTGGCATTCCATTGACCTCAACTTTTTTCTAAAATTTTTAACAATCAAAATTTTCTCTTAAATTAATAAAATATAAGTATTAAACCAATATTTAATTTTTTTGAAATAACAAGTATAAACTTCATCGATATTTCTACACTTCATTAGTTTATGTCATTTTAAAATTCAAAACATAAAGGTACTTTTATGCAATTGAAGTTGAAATTTTTTTATTTGTGTTAGTCATTTCCTTTATAAAAGTGTGACACATGTTTATGCTTTTACTAAGAAGGCACCAATTGAAAACAAATAATTTATCAAACATATTTTATTAGAGATCCCTCATTAAGTACCCCATCTAATTATAGACCTCTACTCCCATTCTAGTTATCCATCTTCAATCTTTGGTATTATGAGTGAATAGAAAAATTATGGGCAAAATTTTAACCATATCGAGATTTTGCAAAAGTTCAAGAAATTTTGAACTTTGCAAAATTTACTTAAACCTTTGTCCTTGTATTTTTTGGACTTTCCTTGAACCATTGAATTCAAAAACATCCATATCTTTACACTTTTCATCGTCTTCTCCTTTCGCTATTTCACAAAGTTCAAGAACTTATGAATGTTGGGACCACATGGCAACATCATGTGGAATATGAATGTTGTCAATCTAAAGAACCAATATCATTGTTCTATTGGATAGAATAATGCAGCTTGGTATTGACAATAGGCCCTTGTATATATTGAAAAAATTTCAACAATGAAAAGGTGGTGAAATCACAAAAGCTACATAGTGCTATCATGCAAAGTTTCAAACTTGGTAGTCTAGCAAGCCCTAATTGGAGCACTATTTGCCACAATGAGCTCAGTTTCCACTCTTTCCTTTGAATTTTTATGATAATTCTAGAGTTACTTGGACATATTCATCATTTATTGGATCAATGATCCATGCAACATATGATTTTTTATGTCTAACAACTTTGTATCATTATGCCATTGATTAAAAAGGCTAGCTCAACTTTTCATGCAAACCCACAATGGAGATAAAGAGTTTATACTTTTGGGAGACATATGGAATCATTGTTCTCTTCACATAATGTATTATTCTAATAGATATTTTTGGGTGTTCCATTTTCCAAATTTTCGCACATTAGTAATGTTAAGGCCTACATCAAAAATGTGATACTTGGTAATTTTTTAGCTAAATATCTTAACATCACTAAGGTTCCACAATTGTGATAGTTGTAGAAATTATCTTAACTAGCTACCGAAGGTAGAAATTAGAAGGGAATCCAATTACAAATTTCAACTATTGAAAGGATTTTATGTTGCACCAAGTAGTAGGACATGTGGATTTTATGGGATTTCTATATGCCTTGTACATCATCTTGCTAGTGGGATGGGGTGAGCATTCATGCTTAAGATTATTGTTTCTTTATGCTTCAATCACATCACCTACTTGAGGAAACACTAATTCCCACAAGGGGATTCATAACATATGGGAGAATTTTCCAATGTCTATCCATGCACGTTGACTCATTACAATGGAACTTATTGTAGGAGTGTTGGTTGGATAATGAAATTTCTTTGAAGATAAGAGAGGTGAGAATTTATAAGAGCTTGAGAGGTCTTGTTGGAAAATATCTTTTATGACAACTCTTGATTCTAGAAGAGCTAATGAAATACTAGGAAATTATGATTCATATGGATCCATTATTCATCTCATACTCATAGAGCTCTCAACAATTATACAAATGATACCTATTACTATCTCATTATTTATTTGTTGTTAAGGTGTCATATTTTTAGGCAAGTGGTCAACTTGGGAAAAATGCATTCATACTTAGCCTAATTTTGCATGTTGAACTTCATAGGCTTGAACTTCATCCCTCTTGTACTACATATATCAGTTTATGGCTAAAAGCAATCATCCTTATAGCAAATATTGTACTTGATTTTGTCTTAAGAGTGGACCAATTAAGTTTGCTACCATTTCCCAAATTTGATATATTAATTATCATATCTAGGAGCTAAAATATCATAATTTTTTTCCATGGTTTGATATTTTTTTAATTTTCAACCCACCTTATCAACCAAGATGAGGGGAGAATCTATTTTGGGATTATCAAAACCTTTATTGAGGAAGGAGCGATTGATTAACCCTAACAATGACGAACTAAAAGTATTAAGAATAAAATAATGATATAACTGTGATTTTTCATTGATGATGGATATTAGAGCCTTACATTAAACACATGGTTCAAATCAAGACTAATTGAA
This sequence comes from Sequoia sempervirens, assembly GCA_007258455.2. Classification (NCBI taxonomy): domain Eukaryota; kingdom Viridiplantae; phylum Streptophyta; class Pinopsida; order Cupressales; family Cupressaceae; genus Sequoia; species Sequoia sempervirens. The sequence continues at coordinate 140,098 of VDFB02134867.1, forward strand.
AATATAATCTTTATGGACAATTTGATTAACACAGTGTATGAATTTCCTTTAATTTGTTCAAGGTTGCATTCTTATTTGCTTATAAGACCACTTGGATGGCTCAAAACATTTAAAAAATCTCTTTCCTTGGGGCTATATAGTATGTCTTACATATCATTTATGTCTTCTACTTCTTTAGTAAAATTTTGATGATTCACTTCTATAGTTTGGAGAGTGTCATTTTAATTCCAAGGGGAGGGGAAACCCTTGCTAATAAAAATTATTTAATGATCACTTTGAGTTTTCACTAGTAATCTTTTACAATTCAAGGACTTAAGACTTGAATCAATCTATTTGGTATGCTTCATCACTTGAGTGGCCACCTTGGTTGTCTTGAAGTAATATGGGATGTCAAAAATTGCGAAAAAAAAAATCAAAGCAAATTGCAGCAAGTTAACCATTTGGTTATATTTCTTAAGCCACTAGGAATGTTTCATTTTAATGGCTAGGAGAATTGCTTGAGATTATACGATCCTTGGTTTGAGGTATTGAATTATAAGAATTCATTTGAATAAGAGCATGGTAGAAGAGTTTATACTTGCTTGGACAACTAAAAAGAGGTTTCCCCATGTTTGTACTCTCTCTCTCTCTCTCACTCTTGCTTGGACAACTAAAAAGAGGTTTCCCCATGTTTGTATTCTCTCTCTCTCTCTCTCTCTCTCTCTCTCTCTCTCTCTCTCCTCCCTCCCTTCCACGATCCATAGAGGACCTTTAGACCCTACAACATGTTTGATAGTGAACAATCAAGAGGGTGGTGTAGAACACAATGCTAAATGAAAGTGTATAAATGATAGAAATAAATGGAGATATCAATGTAAAGAGTACAATGGTATGTTGAATTGAATGAGTGGTGAACATTTAAGAAGATTCAAGAGAATTCCAGAGATTGGAAGATATGACAAACATAGTTGTCTAAAAAGTATAATGATAGTGATCTCCACGTCTCTAGGTGACTTTGCATGGACAATGAAGATAACCTACAAACCTGAGATGACTAATCCAAGGGCAATGTTTGCAAATAAAGACTCATGGAAGATACTAAAGAAGGTAGTAAAGTTGTATTCCATAAACCTTGTAAGAGATGTTCATGAGGGACAATCTACAAGTAGGCCTATCTTTACAATTGAAAAGGAAAAGGGAGTCAAATGGTAGTGAAACCTCTCTAAGACACACATGAAACTCATATATGGATTTGAATAGTAATTAAAGAGTTTTTTTATAACATTATACAAGCATGTGCACATTTAGATATGAATGTGAACAAGGTGATGTATGAGATAATATAAATTTCATCAAAATCCATAAAAAAGAGAAGTGTTGATAGTTTATGCACAATATATGACAAAATCGCAATGACAATATGTTATGAAAATCATATATATATATATATATATATATATATATATATATATATATCACATGATCATCATTCTTGAGCAACTATCGAGCATGGAAAGAGAAAAACATGGTAGTTGCATTGAAGTCATAAAAGGGGTCCTATATTCCTTCCTTTTACTTGTGTAATTATTCATCTATTATCACATATGTCATGTATTCCCTCTTTTTACTTTTGAAATTATCCATTTATTTAATTAATCATTTATAAAAAAATATGGAAAATATTTTTGAGATGATTTAGCATTGTTGTCATTGATGTCAAAATCTGGATCTGGAAGGTTGTGCTTCAGATAATATACAAAAATGATCTATCCTATTGTATGCTTTGTGTGGATGTTGTCTTTGATCCGGATATGGAAGTACTTCCTTTTTGGGACATCTGTGGAAGTCAGTTGATGATAAATAATGAAGATTAATCTTTTGATGTTGGTTGTTGTGCTCAAAGATTACTCCGAGTAACCTTGCTATCCAGACAGTCATGTAGCATGTTACAAGTTTTGGTATGTCAAATTGTGTTTCTCTCGTTGACACTGAAATTGATGATAATCAAGATTTGGTCTTGGTTGTGGCATTCCCATCGGCTCTGGAATATATTTCATGTAATTCAAAGTTTGTTATCTTCTAATAATTATGTGATGAACCTATCTTATGTATGACCTATTTATGGGTCCCTTGGTAACATGGCAAGAATATATTTATGTGTGACCTATCTTTTGGGCCCGGTGCTAGCGTGCAAGGCTTTATTGAATATTTCAAGGTTGTTCCTCATGCCGACATATTTTGTGGTGATCTAAATTCAAATTGTGTTTGGCCGGCTTAGAAGACTAAGAAGATATTGTGTCTAGCCGACCTAGGAGATTATGAAGGCATGGAATGGTATAAGTAAAAGTTGTTTTTGTTTGACGAAAAAAGAAGTGTGGAGTATGGTGTGTGCGAGAAGATAAAAGGGTGTGAAGGAAGAAGTAATTTGTTTTGCAGAGGTTGTGCGAGGAAGGTACGTAGAAGATTCTTGACTAGATCTACTGTAGATAGATATTGTGCTCTTAACCATAACTGAATTCATGCATAGGTAGATGCAACTTCATCAGTTCACTTTTTGTCAGTGAGACTATTTTTTTTTGTAATAATCGGGCAGTGAGCCCACCGGTAGTGAGCCTTACCTATAGTGAGCAACTTGGAAGTGAGCCCTTTATAAAAATCACCTTAACCAAGGTCACCTTAACCGGTGTTTTATAATTGAGAATTAGCATTCTCTGTGGTTTTTCCCTTCTTGGGTTTCCACATAAATTTTGGTGTTCATTGTGCTTGGTGTTGTGTGCATTCATGTTCATATCTATTTGATTATTTTCTGATTGATATAATCTTGCTCTGGATTAATTGAAGAAAAGAAAATTATTTTATGATAATTGATTCACCCCCTCTCTCAGTTATCTGGACTGTTCAACAATTAGTATTAGAGCTTGGTCCCTTGGAGATAGTGCTTAACCGCTTGAGGGAGATCTTGGCAGTTTAAACAGATGGTAGGAGCTTATCACTTTGAGGAATAACTAAAGATAATGTTAGATGATATGGAAAGCACGGAAGCTAAAAATGAAGAATTGAAAGAAAACCTTAAAGAAGCAAATGCTCGTATCTCAAAGCTAAGGGAGAAAATCCAGAAATTTGAAGCAAG
>VDFB02134868.1:0-20425 GCA_007258455.2 Sequoia sempervirens
CTATCCACCATTGGTGTGGCTATTTTTGCTACTAGACCCCTTGCTTCATTCATTCGAGTCGAGTGTATGGTCCTCGACTTCTTTGGTTTCATCACCTTGACTTCTTTCATCACCTCCTCCCAATTCAAGGGTTGTGCCACTACTTGTCTCCTTTAAATTTTGGTTTCAACTAGGTAGGAGCTCCTGTGGTTGTGGCCATTTGTTGTTCTTGATGAGGAGGCTCTTCTTCCCCTTTATCGAACTTTGTTTGTAATTGTTAATATTTCTCATGTTCTAACTTTTCCTTCTCAAGTTTCTCTTGCTCAAGTTTCTCATTATCAACCTTCTCTCGCTCAAGCCTCTCATTTTCAGATTTCTCTTCTTCCATCTTCTTTTGTTCAATTTCTTTCCTTTTAGCTTCTTCTTCCTTAGCCTTTTCCTTGGCTACTTTTCTTTCAATACTTTCAATAATTTCTTTCTGCTCATCTTCAGTCAATACATGTTCAAAATTCTCTTCTTCAATACCTCCTCCCAATCCAGTGTTTTCTTCTTTCAATTCTTCCTTATCTAACTCCTTTTTCTTCCTCACATGGAGGATTATCTTCAAAATTTGACAAAAGAGGAGATTTTGTAACTTCAATAAGAGGAGCCTTTTCTCCTTCTTCGGTTGTTGTTTCAGTAGTGGGTGTAGTGGAAGGACCTTCTTCAATAGTCTCCTCTCTTGGGTGTATTGTAGCAATGGGTTGCACACCTAATCCTGATACCACTCTTGCAAAAGAAACCATATATGTGACTGAGGCCTTTTGGAATGCCTTTGTCACCTTCTCCATTGTTAGCTCTTCCTCTTTGGTCACCTATTGTGCCATCTCCTTCCTAAGCCTTTTGTATTCCTTTTGCAAAGGAGAAGATGATGAATACCCCTTCACACCTTTCCTCTTTTCATTGGATTTGCTTTGTCTATTCTCCATGCGTTCGTTGATCCATTTTAAGCTCCTTTCTACAAATTTTGTAGAGATATCCTCAATCTTGCATTCCTCTCTTTCCATCCAATTGATGGGTTCCAATGCCTAAGTATTGAATTGATCTCGGTCATATTGTGGATTAAGAGTCAAGCCACTATCTGATATTCCTTTAGGAATGTCCTCTTTAATATTGAAGGCCCACATTTGAGGAATAGTTAACCTTTCATACTTCCTCTTCCTCACCTCAAACTCATCCTATAGGTCTGCCCAAAATTCCTCTATTTCAGGCTTGTGATGTGGAAAAAAGGATGTATACAAGTTGTTCATTTTGACTTTAGGATCAAAATCCTTTCTCCCTTTATATAAATTGAGGTTTATTGCCTGCAATTCCTCAATGGCAGACTTGATAGCCCCAACTGATGGGCATTGGTAATAGGCAAGGTCGATGGGGTACTTCACTTCTCCGGCCTTATGCTTGCTGTAAAATTTGAGGTTAACTTCCATCATCTACCGAGAGAACTCAATTAGAATCAATTTATCACTACAATATCTCATGAGTAGAAATGAGGCTCCATCATATGCAAACAAATGGATGTATGTTGACTTGGGTTAATGAATAAACTGATTTCCCCATACTTCAATTAATGCCATCGCCTTCATACTTAGCTAGAATCCCACACCACTTGAGAGTTGAGTAATTATTTCATAAAGAAAGGAATAATTTACTCTTTTAAAATGATTTTTTGATGCCTGTAGTTCTAGTTGGTCATAATATTCCCATATATTACTCTCACCTTGTCCTTATCCTCTAACCCCCACAATATTCAAACCTAGAAAATTCCCCATTCTAGCTGCACAATATATCACATATGAGGTCATATAAAATTCCTTATTATCCTTTACCTTGGTGAGTTGATTATGTATGGAATTTGAAACTATTTTCCCCCAATCCAAAAAAAAATCTCCTTTTAAAATAACCTTAATAAAATGGAACAACCAAGTTTCGTACATATGAGAGAGATCTCCTTGCCCAATGCTCTGCTTAGCAATGTAATGATATCCCCTATTCCAGAATAGAAATATGATCTTCTAAGCTTTGTGGGTAACTTATTAATTGATTTCTTACTTTCCTTGAGTCATTTCTTGTTCATATGCCTTTGATGAGCACTTACATCCTTCTCATATTGCTAGATTGCCTCAGGTTCTATTATGATCTTCAATTGAGGATATGGTGGTAAATCAAAGACCATCTTTATCATGGCAGGAGATAAATCAATTATCTCATTTCCCCATTGTTTAATACACTTGCATTGTATAAGATTGTATGCTTCTACTGCTACCAGGATGAAATCTAGACATTGTACAAAAATTGGAAAGGAAGCAACATGGGCCAATCCCGAAGCTACTATCTTCTTAGCGCTTGGAATGGCTTCATCTGAGAAGCTATCCTTCTTGAAATTTTCTAAATTAATTTCCCAAAGTTGTGTTTGTGATCTTCATCAACTGAGTGGTAAATTTGTAGATCACTAAGACTCCTTGATACTTGTATTTCATTATATATGAAGTTTGATCCATTTTTGTTAATTTTCCCTTTTGATCTTTTTCTACCTCTTCGGTACCAGGTTGTTCTTTTGAGTCAAACATTTATGAAACCTAGAAACTAAACACAAGATGATATATCATAAACATCTGCAAGGTATTCAAAACTTTTTTTCTGGTATTAACTCACAACCATATTCTATCGGAACTGCAAACCCTGAAAGGACCTTTACAAAATATACTAAAGTTCCTCTTTCTTTATTAGAAATCAGAACCGAAAAAGCATTTCAGATCTAGACTTTCGATAAAAGATTTCAATCAAAATTCAGAATTTCGATGAGACCATGCTTGTTATAAGAAGATATCAGAATCAAGAAAACATTTCGAACCTAGACCCTTGGGTCATGGGTTTGTTTGGAACTGGAAGTTCCAATTGGACCAATGTGTTAGAGTGACCTTTGGAATTGTGAAAACTCGATGGACCCATTTTCGTCAATATGCATAAAAAATTAGAAATGGAAAAGTATTTCAAACTTGGACCTTTTGATCAACGGTCTATTTAGAACTAAAAATTTTGATTGGACCAAAGAGAAAAATACGCAAAGTAAACAGATCAAAGTTTAGAACTAAAAAAGAATATTGGATTCAACCCTATGGAGACAAAGTCCATTTGAAACTTGGATTTAAAAATGAATCCAAAGGTAAAATACGCTAAGAAAAACTTAGATTTCAAAATTGAAAATGAATATTGGATTTGGACCACTTCGCAAAGGATTGATGTGAAAATCAAAATTCTGCAAGGCTCGATATTTAAAAGCTAATGGTTAGGTTGAGAAAATCATACATAAACTCTAGAACCTAGGGCACAATGGGAAAACACAAACCTGCGAAACAAAGAACGTAAACCAACAAACCCAAAAATGAAACAAAGAAAACACAAACACAACAAAAACGTAAGAACCTAAAAAATGAAACAACCCAAACACAAAACCCACGAAACAAAAAAGAGAAAAAACAAACGACACAAGACAAAAACAACACGATGAAAAAAAAACATAACGCAACTAGAAACATGTGAAACATACAAAGAAAGGAAAAAAAAAGCAAACAAAACAAAACAAAAGAAAACTAAAAATGAAAACCCTACCTCAAACTTCGAACCAATGATCGAACCAACAAACTTTTGATTGCTACAAACTCGAACCCTCCTATAGCTCCTCTACTCTCTCCTCATGAAAACAAAATACAATTATGAGTACAATTGTGCAAGAAATTTGACTAATATCAATCTCGTGTGAATGAAGGAGTCTGCGATAAATATGGTGGGTGGTTAGAAAATTGGTATTAAAATAGACAAAAGATATAGGTCCCTTGTCTAAAAAGACCAATTGGAAATCACTTCTCCGAATGGACCAAGGTAAGAAAGATAAAGACAACAAGCAGAATCAAAAAATAAAATTGGACATGGATCCTCGAAGAAATAGTCCAGGTTCAATTTAGATTTCTAATTTTGAACACAAAGACATGCATAATCATAAAATAATTTTAGACTTGGACCTTTGAAGAGAAGGTCCAAGTTCAATTTATTTTCTCCATTCCGAACAGAAAACAACGTGGAATCAAAAAAGCATTTCAGATTTCGACCTTTGAAGAAAAGGTTCAAGTTCAATTTCTTTTTTTGGTTCTGAACAAAAAACAATGCGAAATCAAAAAATAAAATCAGACCTAGATCCTCAAAGGAAACTTCCAAGTTCAATTTGGATTTTCGATTCCGAACACAAAGACATGTAGAATTAGAAAAGCATTTCAGACTTGGACCTTTGAAGAGAAGGTTCAAGTTCAATTTCTTTTTCCGATTTTGACTAGAAAATAAGAAAATCAAGGAAACAAAGAAAACAAGGAAACAAGGGAAACAACTCCTAGGACCAAAGAAAAAGAAGGAAAGAAAAACCCAAAACAAGGCAATGTAAAGAAGATAAAAACTGAAAACATAAAGGGGGACCCATTTTAACCAAAAATAAAATGGGATGGTTATGCAAGGCATAACAGGTCTCGAGGAATTATTCGGATTTAATTTAGAATTATTATCAATGACCTAGAAATGTAGCAAGGTGAAATTTTCTCAAAAATAGTTGTTATAGAACAACGTGTTGTGGTATGCTAGTGTATTGCACAAATGTTTGTGTAAACTAGATTCCAAGTAGTTGTAGTTTTTGAAAGGTCTAGACACTAGGAAATATCAAGGTTAATGCAACATAAGATTAATTTTGTAAATAGACCATGCTCAAAAATAGTTATTATAGAACAATGTGTTGTGGTATGCTAGTGCATTCAATAATTTTTTGTGCATTAAACTATATTCCATGTATTTGTAGTTTTTGAAAGGTCTAGACACTAGAAAATATCAAGGTTAATGTAACAAAAGTTAAATTTTGTAAAACAGACCATGGGAGGATATAAACATAAACATGACCTTGTCACCATGGGTGGAAAAGGATAAGGCGAGAGCTAGATGAGCCTAAAAAATAAACTAGGGGATACAAACACTAAAGAAGGCCAAAAATATAATGTAAAATGGAAAGGGTATATAATTTTCTATGATCTATGCATGAGAAGATAAAGCATAGATCATAATACATATGAAAATAATAATGGGAAATACCTCTCAGATAATAAACCACTGAGTAGACCAAGAGTGGGGATGAAAATTCTCCTCCAATATATCCAAGTCATCATGAATCATCTAAGAATAATCTCCTCATAGGTCCATGTTGAACTCAAATCCAACCAAGGTGTAGGCTCCTTAGACTTCTAGCTGAAACCTCATCAATGAGTAACCATATTGGTACATTTCTCTAATCACAAGATATATTCTTGTTGCAAGGTGTTTGTCCTTGGTCTCTTTGTGTTGTGTAGCACAACACTCAGGTTTGTGACATGGCTTAACTACCTCTCGTGGATTCATTAACTTTGGTGGTTGTATTGGGCATTGATAGGTCAATCTTTTGGTGCAACAACAACCTTCTATGCAAAAATTGGTATCAAAGCTTGGGTCACGGGTTTGAACCCCTCCCTTATGCGAGGGGGATTGTTGCAAAGTGTGTGCCCTTGGTATCCTTGTGATGTGCAACGTAGCGCGGTTTGTGGCACGGCTTAACCACCTCCCATGGATTCATTAACTCTGGTGGTTGTAGCAGGCATTGACAGGTTGATCTTTTGGAGCAATGACAATCGTCTGTGCAAAACTTCTAGCCTCACCTATGTCTCCAAGTATCAACGAGTACCTATAACCAATCAATCCATGCCAAAATCCAAATGCAACATAGAACCATCATGAAGCTCTCAAGAAAATTATCAATGTACCCAATACCAAGAGTATCAACTAAGATCAATGTCAAAGCTGCAATCTCAAGAATAATGAACTCAATCATGAAATAATTATCTCACATCTCCTCAAACATATCATGTACCTATATCATTCCAAAACTCTAATATGCACAAACAAGAGTATATCAAGACATAATAGCATAACCATCCTATCGAACAAGGATCACATGTCAAATGACAAATCATAACACCTCAACCGAAGACTAAAGAGTCCTCCATGGCTAACCAAGATGTCAAAATCTCCAAAGCACATGAAGATAACCATCTCCTATCAATATAAACCAAGATGTCAAAGAAGCCTCGCTATACATAAAACATGATCCAAGATTCCATCCATGACACCAAAAAACACTACAAAAGATCATTGACCATCAAATGGTAAATACACATCATTGCCACAAGTTCCCACTAAACCATGATATCAATATCCCCATGGAAACATGATAATTATCCTCTACATGAAGATCCTCCATGGCCCCAATGCAATCAAAGAACTCAACACCGAGCTTCCAAAGGGAAGAGTACAAACCACAATCTCCAAACCAAGAAGATACAACACCGCTAAACCATCACTGTCACAAGATCCCACTAAATCATGTACCTAAGCTATCCATGACATCATGATAACAATATCCTCTATGAAGATCAACCATAACCATGATCCTCAAGGCAAGAAGATACATTTCTAAAAACCAAACAAGAATCAATCCAACACCACCGACAAAGCACCTACATAAAAAAACATGTCATGCCAAAGTCCCTAAAGGACACGGAACATCCATGACACCATGATCACCACCAAAAGTACCAGCAACACAATCTTACTGTGTCACACATGTTTTGATCACATAGTCAACTAAATAGGTATCACATCATGAGTGTACCTAGTAATACCATCTCTCCTCCTCAACATGACAACTAAACTGGAAAAACAAGTGACTAAACCAAGCCACAAACCTAAATTTGTAACCAAACCAAAGCATCTATGGGCATAGACAACCCACATCCAAGTAATAAATGTAACATGTAAGCATACACAACCTACAACACTTCACAACTCATAGATCCAACAATAAAAATATAGATCCAACAATATATTGATAACCATATCAAATGAGAATAATCAGGCATGTACATGTGAGTATACAACGAATCTAGCTTCAAATCACCAAGATATGATAATCCATTAGCTCACAATATCACCATAGTCAAAATAACCCATAAACAAATTATATGGAAATAACAATAAATAAGCCATGCTAAAACATCTCCAAACCTGATCCACTATGTAGTGCTCTAAACAAGCTTTCCATCGACTATAAGAAGTCTAAAATTTGACTTTGTATGCATAAGTTATGACCTCTCCAAGCTCTAAAGGAAAATATAGCTTCCAACAAACAAACCACTATCAAAACTAAAAACTAGAAAAACCACTAATACCACAACATAGAGCATGAAACCACCTTTCCAACGAGTATAAGAAGTCATAAAATGGACACCCTGGGCGAAAGTTATGCCCCCTAAAAAAGTTGCAAAATTTGACTATAAGAGAAAGCATTAGTGGCCATTGGGATGAGCCACTGGTTACCCGTCAGCGGTGCCTGAGTGGCAAAGATGTGGCAAACCTAGCAGTCATACTAAAACATTTAATTTTTTAACTTAAAAGTTTTTAAATGGTAGATTTTTGAATTTATATGGTGGTATAAATATTTAATATGGGTAGCTTGACCCCGTTGGATCGGAGGGGCCCACATTAGGGGACATAGCCCCACTAATGATAGTACTCGTTGGCTAGCAACCAATAGGTGCAAGGGCAGCGTGGGGTCTGTGAACCCCCTACCCCCCCTAAATTATTATTATTATTTTTTAATCATAGGGTTATAAAATATTTTATTTTGTAGGGAATTTTTTTTTAAAAATATTTCTTTCTATAAATTGACAGTTGCACAATTGAATTGGGTAAGGGGCAAAAAATATTTTTCACTTTTTTCCTGTAATCAAAATAATTTGTGTCCATCTTCATCTCTCGAGCCTCCTAGATCTAATGGTGAGGTTTATTTTGTCCCAAGGGGTCATATACAAAATTTCCCTTATAGAGAACATCCATAAAAAAACCCTTTTTCCAACAAAGATTCATAACCCCAAATTTGCAAAAAAATGACCACAAATGTGCAAACCCAAAATCCCAAATCTACAAAAAATAGTTGCACAAAACCCTCATATCTTCACATGTCTTCATTATTTCCATGCAATCCCTAGATTTGACTATACAATAGATCTACTCTAACAAGGGTTATACAAAACTAAAACCATGGCTTTGATGCCAAATGAAAGGAAATATGCATCCACCCAAGATAATTTCCACATAACCCAAATAGAAAAATCTATGCAAACAAGTATTCAGAATCCATATGCAAAAGAATAGACAACATACCATCAAAGATGACACAAGATATACCCTAGGAAAACCTTCAAGAGGGAAAAACCCAACCTCCAAAAGAATCCATCACTCATGTATTATTCAACAATAAAACTATTACAATACATATTTAGAGTGTCCTTGAACACCTTTGAAACATTAATCCCTCTACAATAACTCCATGTGAACAAGAACATAACCACACATCTCATGCCATGCTTCAAATTTCACAAATGCTAACAAGAGATACTCTTAACTAGCCAACCTTCCAACCTTAGATAACTACCCAATGTGTTTTCTTTTATAAAAATAAGCTCACACAAAACCACCAAGTGGTATTACATAAAACCATGTGACTAATACCATGATAGATTACAAAACCATTAACCCCTCATTTAATATTAGTAGTAAGTTTTCCCACTATTAAATATTATTCCCATGCGCAACCCCACATTAAATATTTAATCCAATGTTACATACAACACATAAAGTGGCCCAAAGAATGCTAGACCCATGTGACACATGCATCCCTAGATTCCCTAGGTGCACCACATAATAAATAAATATTACATTATAACAGTATGCAAGGTGTGCAACAAACCTTTTTCCTAATACTCCTAGATTTTGGTTTCACTCGATGTCATTCAAATTTTAATGTGTACTTCTTGGAGTGAGATGATTCTTTATTGATATTGGTAATTTATGTTTATGATCTACTAATCATTGGTAGATCTTCATTTACTATAACAACATAAAATTTATCTCTCTAAAATATGTTTGACATGATTGACTTGTGTTTACTGCATTACTTCCTTGATATTGAGATTTCATAGTCTAATACAAGGATCACTCTTGCTTAGCCCAAGTACCATTGATCTTCTTGCTTGATTTCAAATGACTAATTATAATCCATCTTTGATTCCCTTTCTCATTGGATTCAAGCTTGAGGATGACAGTACTGCACCATTGGTTGATGCTACCTTGTATAGACAACTTGTTGATAGACTCATTTATTTGACTCATACCAGACCTAAAATTTTATATGTTGCTTGTTGGAAATAGGACATGCCATTTAATTGAAATTTTAAACATTATTTATTTTATGTATCTCCTAAGTCCTTGGAATGTGTTCATTAACACTAGGATTAGGAAGAGATTAATATTTGATGAAATAATCATGTTAATTGACATTTGTAATTAATTCTAAATGTTAGGAGCATGTGAGGGAATCTATTATGAGTTCCTAAATAATAGGGGCGCATGGGGCGCCCACATGGTAGGTGACACTCACCTTGAGTTCAGTTAACTATTCAGAGTCAGATATAACACTTCTAAATGCATGTAAAGATCCTAGGAGTTAGGGTTTGATGTTTTCATGCATGAAGTTCAGTTCAATTCAGTTCAGTTCAGTTTAGTTTAGTTTAGTTTAGTTTAGTTTAGTTCATTTTAGTTCAATTTAGTTTAGTTTAGTTTAGTTTAGTTCAATTCAATTCATTTCAGTTATGGTTCAATTATCTTCAATTAGTTTTAGTTGAATGCTAGTTGACTTCAGTTAACTTGGAATGCATGGCTAATGACTTGAGTTGCATGAAAAATAATAGGGACTACCTCCAGTTAACAGGGGATGACCATTCTTGCATGAATGGTGTTGAGAAATGTTTCAGTTAACAAGAAATGACTTGGACCCAACTTGGGAGCCCAAGTTGGCTTCTTGGAATTAACTCCTTTGCATGTTGACATATTTCAAAAGGCTTAGTTAAGTGGGACCACTTTTGGGTGCCTACTTTGAGGATGAAGCCTTAAAGATATTTACAAAATAGAGGTTGAGTTGCTACTTCAGTTTGGGATGCCCAAATGGATGAAGATGAGGATTTGATATTGTTCTTCATGACATAACTCTATTTGCATGAGATGGGAATACCTTTTAGGGATAGGGCTTGAGCATTGTAATTGTAACTCTTGTGGAGTTTACAAAGCTGATTAAAGCCTATATATCTTAAACAAGTTGAAGAGAGTTGGTATCAATTTTATTGGAGGTTGTGAAGAAGTTTTGGTGAAGGAAAAAGAGGCATTCTCAAGCAAGAATTGGAGCTATTGTAATATACTTCAAAGATTGAATAATAGATTAATTCTTGGTGGAGTTTTTTTATCGAAATGGTTTTTCCATGGTATATGCTTGTGTAATATTTCTAATATCCTATCTACTTCTATCAACTTCTATCTACATTCTACAAACAGTAAAATTGATTAATTAGATAATCACCCACAAAGAATCTATAACAAAGGAAAAGCTTATATAGATTAGAAATATTAAGGTTTTACAAAGTATTAAGCTAATAAAACAAATCAATTTTCAACATTTGGTATCAGAGATGAGGTTGGGTAGAGTATTGGGATGCCTTTCTCTTAAAAGATTGGAGGTTTTTTGGCTTAGTGGGAGTTTTTATTATTTTTGTTATTTGCTGATTTTGGAAATAAGTTTGTTGCGATGAATCCTTGTTTAGATATTGAAAGGTTCAATGGATCTAACTATGAAATGTGGAAATTAAAAATGGAAGATCTTCTTGAAGAAAGAGATAAGTGGTTAGCGGTTAATAATGAGACAAAGACACCTACAACTATTTCAGATGAGGATTGGGCTAAGTTAGATAAGAAGGCAAGAGGAACAATTATATTATGTCTTTTTGATGTTGTTCTCTTGAATTTTTTAGATGAAAATACTGCATATAAATTGTGGAAGAGAATAGGGGATATTTATCAAACTAAGAGTCTCACCAATAAGTTGTATCTAAAAAGGAAGTTGTATTCATTAAAAATGAAAAATGGTGAATCTGTTGCACAACATTTAAATGCTTTCAATTTAATTCTCAGTCAGTTAGCATCTGTAGATGTAAAGCTAGAAGATGAGGATAAATGCATTTTGCTACTTTGTTCTTTACTAGATTCTTTGGAAAATCTAATTGTTGCAATTAGTGGTAATGGTGTAGATCCTAAGATGGACAATATAATTATTACTCTCCTATCAAAGGATATGATGAGGAATTCTAAAGAGGAAATACAATATGCCTTGTTTGTAAAAGGTAGGCCTGAGAAAAAGGGACCTAAGGGAGACAAGGAAGGAAAAGGTAAGTCTAAAGGACGGTCTAAAACCCCTGGTAAGAGTAAGGCAATTTTTTGGAACTGTGGGAAACCAGGACATGTGAAGAAGGATTGTAAGAACAAGAAAAAAAGTTTCGATTCTTCTACAGAGGAGTCCTCAAATGATAGTAATGATGCATTGGTTATTTCATCTAATATTGTTTGTGATAACTCTTTGCTTCATGTTTCAGAGTAATCTTCATGGAGAGGATGGTAGTCACAATGCCATGTGTAACTCAGTACCATGGTTCAGTAGGAGTTGTTGGTAGTGACATGGATGCATCATTGGTAAGGTTATCTTCATGTGATTGGGGATATGGTTTTTTATTGGTTTAGAGTGGTTGTTATTATGTCATGGTTTACTCTTGATATGCATTTAGAGTTTGGAATATTACATGTTCTCTTGAGACCAGGATGTATGTTATGGTGCATGTGATCTCCTAAGAGGAGATGGTTAGATCATGGATGTCATGTTTATGTTCCTGATTCATGATTGGAGCTTTGACATTGATCTTGTGTAGTTATCTTAAGTATTGGGTACATTAATCATTTGCTTGATTACTTCATGAAAGTGTTGTGTTGCATTTGGAGTTTGGCATGGATTGGTTGGTTACAGGTCCTCATGGATACTTGGAGAAATAGGTGAGGCTAGAGTTATTTTATGGTAAGAGATATTTGTTGGAATGGTTACTTGTGAGAAAAAAAAATTCAACAAAAAAGACCGAGGAGCCTACACCTTGGTTGAATGTGAGTTCAACACACTCAGTGGTTTAACATGCCTCCAAAGAGGCAGTTTGGATACAAAGGCTTGGGAAAGGTATTGGTTTGGTTGATAATGGGAAGGTATTAATTGAGAAAGTTGATACTTTAATTAATGTTACAAATTATCTTATGAAACCATATAAGTTCTCTTGGTTTTAATCATTTCCTTGGAAGCTTCATGATTATGCAGGTTGCATTTGAAGTTGGCATGGATTGATTAGTTAGGTGCAGGAAGGCCATTGGCCTTGAGTCCTATACTTGTTTTATATTATTCCTTGTTTAGAATAATTGCAATGTATAATGTCAAGTGGGAGAATGTTGGAAATAGGATGCCATTTAATTGCAATCCTAAACATTATTTATTTCATGTATCTCCTAAGTCCTTTGAATGTGTTCATTAACACTAGGATTAGGAAGAGATTAATATTTGATGAAATAATCATGTTAATTGAAATTTGTAATTAATTCTAAATGTTAGGAGCATGTGAGGGCATCCATTATGAGTTCCTAAATAATAGGGGCACATGGGGCACCCACATGGTAGGTGACACTCACCTTGAGTTCAGTTAACTATTTGGAGTAAGAGATGACACTTTTGAATGCATGTAAAATACTAGGAGTTAGGGTTTGATGTTTGCATGCATGAAGTTCAATTTAGTTTAGTTTAATTTAGTTTAGTTTAGAATCAGTTTAGTTCAGTTTAGTTTAGTTTCATTCAGTTCAGTTCAGTTCAGTTATGGTTTAGTTATCTTTAGTTAATTTTAGTTGAATTCTATTTGACTTCAATTAACTTGGAATACATGGATAATGACTTGAGTTGCATGAAAGATAACAAGGACTACCTCTAGTTAATAGGGGATGACCATTCTTGCATGAATGGTGTTGAGAAATGTTTCAGTTAACAAGAAATGACTCGGACCCAACTTGGGCACCCAAGTTGGCTTCTTGGAATTAACTCCTTTGCATGTTGAGATATTTCAGAAGGCTCAGTTAAGTGGGACCACTTTTGGGCGCCTACTTTGAGGATGAAGCCTTAAAGATATTTATAGAACAGAGGTTGAGTTGCTACTTTAGTTTGGGACGCCCAAATGCATGAAGATGAGGATTTGACATTGTTCTTCATGACATAACTCTATTTGCATGAAATAGGTGTACCTTTTACGAATAGGGCTTGAGCATTGTAATTGTAACTCTTGTGGACTTTACAAAGATAATTAAAGCCTATATATCTCAAGCAAGTTAAAGCGAGTTGGTATCAATTTTATTGTAGGTTGTGAAGAAGTTTTGGTGAAGGAAAAAGAGGCATTCTCAAGCAAGAATTGGAGCTATTGTAATCTACTTTAGAGATTGAATAATAAATTAATTCTTGGTGGAGTTTTTTCCCGAAAGGGTTCCTCCATGATATATGCTTGTGTAATCTTTCTAATATCTTGTCTACTTCTTCTATCAACTTCTATCTACATTCTACAAACAGTAAAATGGATTGATCATATAATCACCCACAAAGAATCTATAACAAAGGAAAAGCTTATTTAGATCAGAAATATTAAGGTTTTACAAAGTATTAAGCTATGAAAACAAATCAATTTTCAACATTGCTAATATGGTTTCTATATTTATGTAGGAGCCTAATGAGCTACATTGGAAGATAACTAAGATGATCCTACACTATCTTCAAGTCACTGTCAGATTTGGATTCATTACAAAGTTGACATATATGTTGATTTGGTTGGATATACAGATTTAGATTGTGTCGACGATTCTCAAACTCACAAGTCCACTTTAGGTTACTATTTATCACTTGGATTTGGTCCTATTAGTCGATCTAACAAAAATCAACATGCTATCGCTTTATCCTCCATAGAGGCCAAGTATTAAAGAGGTGTTAATGCAACCATTGGGGCCATTTGGCTTCAAGGAATTCTCACATAGTTTGATATTTCCTTCAGGTAGCCTACAATAATTAGAGTACTATTCAAATATGTAGGAATCTAGTCCAACACTAATATACACAACATATTTAGATTCATATGCATATCATTTGGGGGCTCATTCATGGCCAGATTGTTAACTTAGTCATTTCCCAATCTTTAGAGTAGGTTGTTGACATCTTCACCAAACTTTTTACTGAGAGAAATTTCATTCATGAGCTCTTCTTAGGGTGCAATCCACTTCATTAACAACATCATCTTTGAGGGGCCTTTTAGTCCTTTTCTTCCGCTCATTTGAGAGGGAATTTTTCCCACATGGTTTTCTCCTCTTGTTTATGAGGTTGCATTGTACTTGAGTACCTTAACAAGTTTTGTTGTTGAGACCCAATATTTTTCCCCACCTAAGATATGCTTAAGGAGGGTAGTTAGTGTGGGATTTTTACCTCATATGTTTGTTTTTCCCACATGGGTTGTTAACCTTTCTTAGATGGATTTAATTTTACTATTTTTATTGGTAAGTTGGAATTAAGTAGAAACTAACTCCTAACTACCTCCAATTTATTGAGAAATTTGAACAAACCTTTCCTTCCAAAACTTGGATTTTTTTTTCATTTTTCCTATATATTAACCCTGTTTCCTTTATGCAAGTAGATCAATTCAACCTAAAATCCCTTGTATTTGATTATTTTTTCAATACTAGTATTCTACTTAGTTTTTATGGCTCCATTTTCATAATAAATTTACCAAATTAAGGTTTTTAGTCATTATTGGAGCTCACCAAAGGGCATGGAGAAGTTTCTCAATTGTCCATTTAGATTCATGATTATCCATTGTGCTAACCTTACCCCCATCATGGAGGGATAGAGCTAGGGATTTCATGTCCCTTAGTATGAAGGGATTTAATATCAATCAAGTTGATAGCTTCCCCAAGAAACTACATGTTCCCCTTCATGGTGAACAAACCCATATTCAAGAGCCCCTAATCAACTAAGAAGTCCATGAGTACATTGCCTTCCTAGTAGACATGTTTAATTCTCACAAAGGGAAGATAGTCAATAATATTTATAGAATCACCAATCATGCTAGAGATGGTTTAACAAGGGGTGTGATGTTTAAGAAGGTATTTGATATAAATAGTAGTAGAGTCCCCCTCCACCACCAAATGTTGGATACCAAGCTATTTGGCTAACAACATTCCATGAAATGTTGCAAAAACTTTAGCAAAATAATTATTTTGGGACCCATGACAAATGAAGAAAGCACACACAATCCTACCAAGATGATTCCTAATAACCCCCTCAACACCATATGGTCTCTAGTTACCCTTGGAGGCACTATTAAAGTTTAATTTGAACTAAGGGGAAGAGAGGCACACCCAATGCTTAAGGGACCTACAAGAGAGAGGTATTTCTGATATTTATTTTATTCTTTTTTAAATTCATTAAAATTGTGTTTACACTTTGTATTTTTATTTTTTTTCAATCTTATAAAAGTAATTTCAACTTTTCATAAAAAATAATAGTACTATTTTTATCTTTTTTTTTAATCCTAATCTTATATATTTATAAATATTATATTACTTGATAAGTAGGAAAACTTTGTGGTTAAGTGCACTTGATCTAGAGTAGTATTGGGATGGGTGACCTCCTGGGAAGGCCTAGTGCTTCACCTTTGTGAGCATCACCTAGATGCAATGGGTGCTATGTGGACCATTCACTATCATGAGAGATGGGATCTTGTGAACCACTACTCATTAAACATGGGTCAATGAGTTTGACTTGTAAAACTAAACGGTTGAATCTTGATAGCAATATCACAATTATATTACTTATTAAAAATGAAAATAAAGAGACGTATCAAAGAGAGAGAGAGAGAGAGAGAGAGAGAGAGAGAGAGAGAGAGAGAGAGAGAGTTATAACCATCATATTCTTTACCTTTTATTTATAATTTTCTCTTAAAGTAGATATTATTTATGTATATTTCAATTCAAGAAGCTTCTTATATAAAAATATTTTTTGTGTTCAAATTGTTTAGGTAAAGAAAAATTATATAAATTTAAAGGAAAAGTTTGAACAAAAGCTTAGTTTTCTATTTTGACTTGTGCTTTGGTTCAATTATTCAAAAACAAAAAACTAAAATAAAATTATATAAATCCAAATATAAATGTAGAGACTTTGCAACTTAAATCTTAAATATATAAATACATTACTAAATGCGAACAATTCAATTTTATTATTTTTCTAATTTATATATTTAATTTAATTTTTATTTTTATATAAAAATATAATTATTTTGAATCATGTAATAATTTGTTGATAATGAGAGTTCAAATAATAAATGTATGAATAATAACTATTTTTAATATAAAATCAAATATCCTTTATCCAATTTCAACCTAATTATAATCTTGACCTAATCCCAAACTTTTACATTTACCAAAACTTTTTAAAACCATTCCACTTTTATATAAAAGCTAAAAACATCTTTTAGACTTTTTACCATCTATAAACCCATTTTGGATAGACAGTCCCCAAGGCACGCAAAAATAATCATTGTTATTTCACATGTATTTAATCCTTCACTAATATTCTCCCCATCACATTACACCTGCTCTCACCAACCACAAGAAATATAAAACCTTGACTTAAGGATGACAATGGAAATCTAACATTTTAAAAATCATTGAAAATGGACTATCATTAAACTCGTGCGTTGACATATTTAGTGTGACGTTACGTAGTCTTAGTCTCGTTTTATTGAAAACTATAATCAATAATAAAGAGAGTGTGTACAAATGAATGAAACTTCTTAACACACTTGGAAATGACATGAATATATGTAACATCTTTTCAGTCACTCCAATCCCTTCATTTCAGCCTTCAATCAACTAATCTTCTTGGCTACAAAAGTCTAAAACGTGTTGGGAAATTCAAAGTCTCCACAACTCTTTGAATAAATGTTTAATAATACATAATAAACCTTACAATGTGAGTCAATGCAATTATTATTTGTTTTCAAATATTATTTAGTAAAATTTGTAAGGTGATACTATAATAATATTTTAGATAAAAAATGCGGGGTTGATCTTATAGTGCATTGGTTAATTGATGGTGTTGTTGTGGCCATTAGGGTTCAAGTCTTCCGGCTTGACCTGCATTGTTGATGTTGTTGATGACGTTAATCCCTAAGGTTGGTGTGCTCACAACCCTCTGACTACTGTGCTCGTGGGAGTGGTTGTTACTTGGAAAGACGAGGCCCCTCTTTTGTGACCTCATTGGTTTATAACTCCAATCAAAAGCTTGTAACTGATAAAAAAAAAAGGATAAAAAATGAATTTTCATAATCTAATAATACATTCATATAAGTTATAAAAATCTAATATTTTTAAGTGTTTAAAATTATTCAATTTTATTTATTATATTATATTTAGAGGTTTTGTTCTTTGTTTTTTGGTCTTTTTTCTCCCTTGTTTCTTTTTAAGGTCATATTTTCATCTTAATTATTCATTTTCTTCTTTTTGATGATGGATCATTAAGTGTGATCCAAAATATTGATGTAAAAACATACATGACAAATCCAAAAGCAATCTTGTAGCTGTTTTGTCGGACCTACATACCCTCTTGTTGATTTTTTCCTTTTTGTCTTATGTTGTTTTAACTTATTGGATCAAGGTCCTTTTCCCACTTTTTTAATAAAAAATATGAAATGTAAAAAAATAATACCGTCTATTATATTTAGTAAATAAGATTTGAACATATATTTATATTATAAATTATTAAGTACATTAATAATTAAAAGGGCTTTGCATCAATTTGGTCTATTAAAGAAGGCCAATTTGTTGAGATAAACATTGATAGATAAACTATTATTTTAAAATTTTAATGGGTTAAAAACTCAATAATTATTTGAGGTTAACATTCAATCTCTTGTAAACTAATTAGCCAATAACTTTTTCTTAATCATTTTTATCTTTGAAAACTTATTTCATGCTAGAAAATATTATTCAATCATCAAAATTACCTTGTTTTGTTTGAATCAATAACTTTTTCTTATTCAATTTTGTCTTTGAAAACTTATTTCATGCTAGAAAATATTATTCAATCATCAAAATTGTCTTGTTTTATTTGAAAAATCATTCTTTATAATACAACAAAATACTTTCAATTCGCGTGCATCTATATTCCTTAGAGATGACAAATAATCATCATTCATCTCCTACAATCTTGTATGTCCTTTGTGAGAGAGCTTTCACCTAGAAAATGACAATGTAAAAAAAAACAACTAAAAAAAATGATCATATGTATGTTTGGCACCAAGAATATGCTCTCATATTCAAAGGTCATTATAGATCCAATAACAACAAATTCTCCACACGGAATTGCTTGTCCATTATGATGGACAAGTCCTTTGGATGATACGAAAGAAATTGTTAAATAATTTGGAATCCTAGTACCACTGTCCCCTAAAGGCTCTCAAATACGATCATCCCTCGAATAATATTATCATTTCCCATGGTGGAAGATGACTAGATTTTTAGAATTTTCTCCTAGTAACTACCAGAACAAACAAATAATTAAAAAAGAGAGTAAGACTTTCATTATTGTAACCTTTCAATGGAGTAAGGGTTATAAATGAAGGGGGAAATATAATAGTCGAGAATCATAATTTGTGTTTTTTTAATTAAATAGCAGTTTTGTACAATTTTGTGTTTTTTTAGATATTTAATTATATTTGGTAATTTAGGTTTATATTATTGAATATGATATTATAGTAAGCATAATATTTGTGTATTAAGTTAAAAAAGTTGTGCATAAGTCATGGTTTGTTGGCATGGCAGTATAATATCATATTTATTGTTGTTTTTTAGATAGTAAAAGATATTATATTTAATTATTAGAGACAATAGTCAGCGCTGCAATCTTGAAGAAATAACTAACAGTGATATAATATTATTTTGATTGGAATACACAATAATTTTTAATATACATAACAACTACAAAGTAGTTATAATAACATCTACAAGAGAAATTACAAATAACATGTTGAGAAAAAGTAAGTATTAGACTTTAAATCTATAAACATTATCACAATGATCAAAATATGCTCAAGTATTTGACCCTTTCCCCTAGTTAAGATATAAAAGATGTGAAATATATATTTAGATACAGTAATGAATATGGCTTTGTGTTTGATAGACTATATTTTTTTTTTTATATTAGATATAGAGAATTAATCAAAATGAGCTAAGAGCTCTTACACTTTCTGACTATCACTGTAGAAGTCTTTCCCCTTACATATAAGTTTTTAGACTATTAATTGTACAAACCCCTTATATAATTGATATACTATTTGATTGGCTTGCCAATTTTATATTTGATTATGCATATTTTTTTCTCCATCAATGTTTCATATCACATTCCATGATCCATCATAAAGATGAGATCAAACTATTTGATCCATTCTTAAGGATGATAGGTAGGTGTCTCATATACAAAATAACTAGTCATTGAGTTTAAAAACTAATAGCCTATGAGTTATTTATTTTATTATCTTTAAATAAGGCTATAAATTTTAAGTTGTTCTTTAAACAATGACTATTTATTAATAATATAGTATTGCACCAATTTCAATAGCTTAACACAAAACAATACTAGAAAAAGGAGAGAATTCTTCAACCTTTAAAACGACAACCACTCTAGCAATCTTTCACAAATCTATAACCCCTCACATTTTGAAAACCACATGGTGTATCCATTGCAAATATATTTCACTAGTCAAACAAAAGATAATTGAATGGTTACTACTTGCAAGAACCATACAAATTATCTAATCAACGTGTAATAAAATAAACAAAAGAAAGATCTTCTTTCAACATCATAAGAAAAAACGTAATACTATTTACCTTGAGAAAATAAACATGGAGAAAAATCTTCCAATAAAACCATTAATATTTTAGTTTTACAAGTAACAACTCATCAAAAGTCATATGGGATGCCAAGGCGGGTGCAGAAAGATAGGGGCATTTTTTCAAACAATTCACTGCCTTGTCTATGCTACCACATTTTCCATACATGTCTACTAGAGCATTTTATCAAACAATTCACTGTCTTGCTGCTATGGCTAAAAGCCTAAAATAGGTGCTTCCGAACAAACTATGGATGCTTGGAAAAAATCTATCAAAGCATAATAGTAAGCAATAGCATAGACAAGGTAATGAACCATATAAAAAAATGTCTCAAAGAAATGTGGTCTCATGGTGATATCCATCACCATGAGACCACATTTATTTGAGGCATTTTTTCAAACAG
>VDFB02134869.1:0-32918 GCA_007258455.2 Sequoia sempervirens
TAGATAATGAATTAGGGCTAAAAATTTGTACTTTAAGGCTAGTACAACATCTTGGTTACTTAGAAGAAGAATTGGGTTCATAAACCATTCATATCAAGGCATATGATAATGCTGAGTAAGAATCAATGCATCTTCTAATTGAAGTTGGTCTTGTTATGTTATGCAATAAATATTATTGCACATCATGATATTGATCTTCCATACAATATCCTCCTAGAATGTCCTTGGATCCATGCAATGTATGTTGTTTCTTCCACCTTCCATCAATGCATCAAGTTCTCCCCTTCGGGCATGAAATTAATTATTCCTAGGGATCCACATCCTTTCTAATATTATAGAATATTGAAAGTGCGATATCACAAGGTCAATAATGATCCCAAAACTAAAGCATCCATTACACGGTCCAAAGTAGAAAAACCATCTTACATACATCTATATGATTTCCCATCTTCATCTAATAATACTATTATCACCTGAAATTGCACCTTGTTGAACCTGATGTTCAACACCTCAGTGTAACATGGGAAGACCTCTAAAGCTGTGGGTCACTTGTAAACAAAGGTCAACCTCTGGAGAAGGCTGGCTTCCTATGGTGTCACCTAACTACTGATCTTGTAAGGAAAAGGGAGAAGGAGAATGCATAAAAATGAAAATTAAATCCTATGGTGATGCACCAAAATGACAAGAACAATGAGACACTCGAGTTACACTTGAATACTGATGATGGATATGGTACTGCACAAGAAGTTTCTGTAGATTATGCATAAGTATTTCACAAACAGGTTTGACATGCACACACTTTCAAGAAGGAAAAGTAGATTTTCACAAATTAAAAGCTCATGTGCAATTAAGTAAACACAGTTTGTAACCTACATAATACTATTTTTGCAAAGAAAGGCATGCTAACATGAGACAAAGCTATAAGGAAAAGAAAAATTTCATGAAGTAGCTTGATCAATCACCTGAAAATGCACAATATTTTGCAAGAAACAAAAGGAAAATTGAACCATCAATGGTAACCAAGGTAAATTTTATATATCATGCTCCAAAATGAGTTATAGAAGTTTGCTAATCTGAGAAATGACTACAAAAGTCCAAGACTTTCGAAAAGTATCCGAAGAACTCTTTTAAAAATGAGGCAAAAATGCCATATATACAAAAAGTGTCGGCCCCTAAGGCTTACAAAAATATTGGCCTCCATAAAGATGTACCCTTAGATCTTTTGGATCAAGTCACATCTGCATTCAATGTGTATCCTCGCTGTCCACTCTTGAATCTCCTTTATCAGCTGACATCCCAATTGTCCCTGTGACTCGTGGCCTCTCTGCACCCCTCCTGTTCTAGACCCTTCCGCAAGTTGACCTTCTGCAAGTGGCCTCATACCTCCCTTGAACTAAATTCGCATGTCCTCATCGTCCATTGAAGCAAAGTGGATCCACTTCATTTATGCTCTGTTGATCCTCCTGGCACTGGTCAAGCTGCCAACGGTTCGCCTGTAGCACACTCTGATTGGTTGAACATATGCCACGCAAGATTACAGGCAGTCAAAGGTCGCTTCCTTAGAATCGCATGTTGGTGAGACACTAGTCGTGTCTCCCCGATGCAATTATACCTCATAGCAGCTATCGACATAATGCATGACAGTCGGCAAGACCTCATATCGAATGCAAAATCCATACCGATATCGCCTTTGTCATCGCCCAGACCATCGACAAGATATATCGCTTTCGGCAAGAGGTCTTGCCGAAAGCATCCGATAGTAGATAGCACTTCAACCAGACCATCGACAAGACTTCATTGGGTCGGAAAGACCTCACACCGAACACATTTCGCTCTCCCCGAGCTCAAACCTTTCTTTCGCTAAGACTCCCATGTTTTGGTGAGACATTATGCCGAAGGCAATCCCCTTCGGCGAGACGGCGAGTTGATTTCATTTCGGGGAGACTCCACATGGTCGCCGGGACGTCACAGTGAGGCCCTTCCTTTCTTCGCGATGACATTTCTTTTCACCAAGACCTCTCAGCGAATGTGAACCCTTCTCCTCGACATCTCCATCCGCCGAGACCACACTCTTTCGGGAAGACGTTATAGCGAGCTCATATCGTTGCGGCGAAACCCCTCTGAGTCGGCAAGAGATTACGCCGAAGGCCTCCATTCTTCCCGAGCTCGAACCTTTCTTTCGCTGAGACTCCCACCATGTTGGCAAGACCATATAGTGATGATGCCTCCTTTCGCCAAGACTACATGTAGTCCGAGAGACATCATCCCGAAGCAAAACATTCCCCCCCCCAATGCCACCCTTGTGAATGACTGTCGGTGAGACATCCCGAGCGGAGAGAGATATAAAACCTTACAGCGACCGAGATGTCTTGGCGACCATGAGGATTTCAAATGGGTATAACACACTGCTAGTCGACAAGACATTTAGCTGGTCTCAGTGACTTTCTTCATCAGGAGTTTTATGCCAAATCTGAATGAGGGATGCCCTCCAATAGACCTCCTTGTGACTTAGCATCGAATGTATGATTTAGCCCTTGTTGCAAATGTTCCCATTGGCCTTCATGAACACTTGAAACATAATCTATGCTGCCTGATTGAGCCCATAGGTGAAAAATTGGGCAACAAATACTACCTAAATCTCACATCAACATCATTGGCAAAGGCTATGGAGAATACATGATCTAAGATGCATTTCATGTAGGCAAGCTTTGCTATCTCCTTGAGCTTATGACACACCCAACATGGATCAAAAGAAAGAAAAAGTTTCATTTTGATGTGATTCAACTACATTTAATTGAGCTATCTATTAGATGAGAAGATTGATAGTTCTAATGCCTCACGGTTATCTAATGATGGATTCACATACTATTTTCAAAGCAAAATTTTTCCTTTTGTAAATAAAATATATAAAATCATAAAATATCAAGGAAAGAGATTAGGCCTATAGTGATGAAAAATGTATCCCTTTACATTTGCTCACTTGTTTAGGCCCTCTTAGTTAAAATGGACTTAATTGTGCTTTAATTTAGTGTTGTAAAATGTATTTATTTACACTCACACTTATTTAGGGCTCCTTTAATTAATTGAGCTTAATTTTCCTTAATTGGCCCCTTAATTCATTTTCCAAGCCTATTTAATTGCATTTTTTGAAGAGGAGACCTGACATTCATTAATGCCTTAACATAACACTTCACAATGAGTAATGCGTGTTCTAGGTTTAGGGGAATGGGTCCTTCCTTAGACCTAGGACCTAAATTTAAATTATGTTTTTAGCAATATTTTAACATATTCAAATCTATATTCAGATGTTTGCTTGTGTTATTTGAATTTCGAGAAATTAAGGATACATATCTATAAATATAAGGTCATTTCACTATGTTTCATCTAAGCAATCTAAGAGGTTTTCTAGCAATTTTCATGAGATCAAGAGAGCAATTCAAGAGCATTTCAGGAGCAATTCAAGACATTCAAGAGGAGATTTATTGAAGATTTATTGCAACAATCAAGATCCAATTGTCATAACAAAGTATTCTGGCATCATGCATGTTTTTGGAGCTAATATGGTGATGTAGGTTTCATGATCCATTCAAGCATTCAAAGCCATTATTTCAAGCAAGATTCAAGGTTCACGATCCACATCCATTGAAGCCATTTCATGCAAGTTGCAGATTTACATTCCAAGGTTTATTCAAGGGTTTGGTGAGTTGTGACAATGAGTTGTTCATTCATCATTCCTTTTATATGCTATTTTATTTTATTTCAAGATTTGATTACCAAAATGGGGTTTGAACAAGGTAAACCACTGCTCACCAAAAACAAAACATTTTTCCCTCTTGATTTGTGATTACAGATTTAGGTGGAAGAAATCTTGAAGATCTCTTGAAGAGCAAAATTGAAGAACTTGTCGAAGTTGGAAAAGTTGTCATCTCATGGAAACTCACTTGCATAATTTATTTTCGGCTTTTTGAACTGGAAAGTTGGGAAAATTGAAGGATTCAAATCTATAGCAGAGGCTCCTAAAAGTTGCAAACAAACCCTAACTTAGGACTCATTTGCCCCTAGGCGAATGCATCCCATATCAGCTCCAGAAACTCACTTTTGGTGACTTGTACACATCATTTTGCCCTTCTCTGATCAATGATCTAATTTCTGGTTTTGCTTATTTTGAGTTTCATCTAGCTATTCCAAGTTATAGATTGCATTTTGGTGTTGATTTATTATTTTTAGTTTTTCTCCCCAAAGTGTTGTTTGACCAAGACCCCCGTCCTTGCAAAGAAAGGAAATTTGTAGATTCACACTTTGACTTGATTAACCTAAGGGTTGATAATAATTTTATGGTATGGATCTCATTTCCTAATGAATTGAGGAAGAATAGGTCCCTAAGAGGTCCATCATACCCCACATTTCATCCACCTCACCTATTTTTCTTCCTTTCAAGGCCTATATGAATAAGGAATTTTAGCGCCTATACACATCTACAAGAATCAAGGAACTCATGGGATAAGACATGTGGCTCACAAGATAAATCCAACAATGTTAATGATTCTTTGACGATTTTCAAAAATGTTTCTTCTAGCATTGAAACCATTGAAATAGATTTCTCTCATAATCCTTATGATGATCTCGTCAGAACTAACCTTTTAAGAAACATTACTATCCTTACCATCCTGCATGACCATAAATAATATTTGTTGGAAACTTGTGTTGTCATTGATGTCAACCCCTAAGGAAGCAAGTGTGTTCAAGTGTGTTTGTTGCATTATGTTGTCATTAGTATTATCACAGGTGTCAACCCCTAATGTAGCAACGATGAGTAGGTTCTTATGGATATCAACCTCTTGTGTGGTTGAGATGCTAAGAAGGTGTTGTAGATGTCAAGATGGTGTTTGTGGTGCTTGGTTTCCAAGTGCTTTTGAGAAATCTTGAATAAAAGAGAGTTCAGTGTGATAGAGTGGTGTTAAGTGTTTTGCTTTGCATTTCTTTATGTTTGAAGAAGATATTCTCATGGGGTTTGGACTTGATAATCAAAGGTGTTCCAAGGCATTATATCCAGAGTTTTAGGTTATGGATCATGTTGTAGAAGAAGTTGTGTTCACTAGTGTGTGAATTGTGAAGCAGTGTTGTCTGAGAGAAATGAGATTGCTCCACATTTCTTCGTAGTGAAGTTTCTGGTGTTGTAGATCTAGGAACATGCTTATAATGTTTGTATCTACCTTCCCTCGAAGTTTCAAGTGTTGAGTCGTTCCACAGGGTTGTCTAATGTATTGGATGTTTGTGCCAGTATGTCTAGTTACACAAAATGAAGTTGTTTTTGAGTTTCAGGTGGTTGCATTAGTTGTGTAAAATATTTTGATAATGCTAGAATATTCTGAGATGTATGAATAGTGTGGAGTGTTGTTGTGTGGTCCATGAGATGTTTCCAAACCTTGAGAGGTGCGTTTGGTGTCGCTTGTTAGTGTTAGTGAAGGTTTGGTCGACTTGGTGTGCTAGCGCTAATTGCAGAGGATAATTGTTGTTTGAGGAAGGGTTGAGAAGCGTGTGTGTGTAGATTTGGGTCCCAGTTAAGTAGTGGCATGGTTTGGCTTCACTTCTTTATATCGTGAAGGTGTTTGGTGTCGATCTATTTGGTGTTGCATGGTAGAGTTGTATATGTTTCATTAAGGTTGACCTAATTGATATTTTTTTAGGTCGTGGAGGGTATAAATGCAAGGAGAATTGTTGTGTGGGTCAGGTACGAAGTGTGTATGATGGGAAAGATGTGAAAGTGATCAAGTGTGGAGATCTGAGTGTGAGCCTTGATGCTTATGACTTCCTAATGTAGTGAGTAGAAGGTGTCTACATTTTAGTCTATTTGTTGAGTTGTTTGTGCTTCAATGGAACTGTACCTTTGACATATGAGAGATGCATTATTAGCAGGTCAAATTGGTAGTGAGCCATCCATTCTTCTTTCTTCTTTCTTCTTTCTTCTTTACAGTGAGTTTTGTTGTGCAGTTTTTGTGCACACGCCCCACTTGGAGTAGGGACCCTCTTTTCGAATGTCTTTTGACCTTTGGTTTCGTTGGATCTATCTTTTTGAGGTCTTGATATGTTGGTCTTGCTCACTTTGACCTTGCCTTGAGGTTTGAATTGGTTAAAATTGAGTTTTAAGCAAAATCCGGGTTTTCACCTAACTCCGGGATTTTCCAGCTTCGGCGGATTTTCCCGGGCTCAGGCTCACTGTTTGTCCGTCGTTGCTGAGTTTTCCGAATCCAGGTTTCTGCTTGATTCCAGGATTTTTCGGTTTGGGCGGATTTTCCCGGACTTTGCCAAGATCCCGAACTTCGTTATACTCCCGGCTTCTGACTTTCCGTGAAATTTGTGTCCATCCGGATTTCCGCGTATCTTGAGATTCTCCGAAATTCCATTTTTGGCTCGAGTTTCCGGATTTGTCAGACGCGTCTTGTCGTTCATTAATGATCAAGGTACCTTTGCTCAGATTAGTATATGGGCGGATTTGAAACCTTTTAGGAGCCATTTCGATTTCATCTACTCACTTGCTAATTGCTCTGGCGATTAGGAGTTTCCTTTGAGCTTTGAAGATTGGATTGATCCCAAGTAGATTGCGTGTGGATTGCTGGGTGTCGGTGTTTGGATTTGTGTTGCCTGGGCGTGTTAGTTTTGCAGTTGTTTCTTTAAATTCGAGTTTCGTCCGGATTGATCCATGGTAGGTGATCATTGGCCCTTTCATTTGTTTGCATGATGGTTGAATTTTCTGTATTGATTGGAGATCACTCCAGGTCAGCGTTTGCTTGATTGTGATTTTATATTTATAGAGCGAGGTTTTGATTGTGCCCTTCACTAGTTTTTCATCATCCCCTCTACGTGCATTTTGCTTATCAATTGAGAGTCGGATGCATTTTTGTAGCCATGTCTGAATAGGACTAGTGTGCCGTTCGTCGTATTCTGGGGAGATTAGGGTTTTGGTTTATTTGCCCGAGTTTGCCAAGGTTAAATAAGGTTATTGTGATTTCACGATTTATGATCAACCTCAACTTGCTCACACCTTGAGAAATCCTCGTGCACACTGGTTAATCGCCTAAATGATAGTTTTCCTTGCAATTTTAAGCTTATCTGGGCTTTAATGGTGCAGGTCTGTTCATCGAAATTAGGGCATTGCTATTTCACCATAAGGACTCGTCCTTCAGAAGCTTTAAGAGTTTGAAACCATTGGTATTCTCAATCTTGCTGGTTGGCATCAGTTTCGGGACTGTTCGGATCTAAATTGAAAGATTACATGATTGTTTGATTGAATGACCCGCTTGTCGCCGATCGTCGGGTTCCAGTGGTGTCCGCGGAATTTCTGCGCCCACGGATTTTCCCGGTTTCGGCTGATTCCGCGGGGCATGGCGATTTCCGGAGTTCTTCGAACTGTCCGCGAAAATCCATCTCACTCGGTTTTTTCCGGTTTTCCTGTCTGTTTTATTTCTTTCGATTTTCCGAAGATAGGATTAATGGAGAGATAGATAAATGCATATTTCTTGTTGCTAATGAACAAATTTCATGATAATCTAATGTTCTTTTGGCTAAACTAACGATTTATGTGACTAATGATGTTTTGGCAGCAAGAATCCGTATGGGTCAGATTTCTCTGAAATTTCGCCTCGACTGGATTTTCCCAGTTAACGTGTTTTTCCCGGACCGCTTTATTATTCTGGACTTTCAAGGACTGGCATTTTGTGAAGGATTTTAACTGCTTTATATGATTCATGCTAAACTTTTGGTTGGAATATATGCACGATAATTGAATACTAATGTTGTCCTTTGTGAATGTAGGCCGAATCAAGCAAGGCTGCAGTCGGGAAATCGAAGGGTGATACAGAGGGGTCTTCCATCTCAGAGGGAGAAAGGCTAAGGTTGGACACTAGGAGCTAACTTCCTGAGAGCAAGACATCTTCCGTGTGGTCTGAGGTGTCCGACACCAATGTGGGGGCCTGGAGATATGAGGAGTTCAAGCAGATGACAGCTGAGAAGAATCTGTCAGTGCTAAGGAATGGCATGATGAAGTCCAGGCTGGTGCATGTGGCAGGATTTCCTCCTACAATCCAGTGCTATGAGCTGATACTTGAGTGTGCCCGACATTATGACTTTGACTCACAAAGAGTTATCAGTACTGAGGGAAGAGTCTTAGCCAATTTCAGTCCTATCTCCATTGCCCAGGCTTTCGACATGCCTGATCTGTCCTCAGTGTGTGCTCTAAACATGGATTTGGCCAGGACATACTATGAGAATGAGCCCGTTAAATCTCAACAAATGATTAATGCTTGGTTGGAAAAACCAAAGTCACATCACTCTAAACTGCCCAAGCAGCTAAATAGAGTCAAATTTAGGTCAGATATCTATGATGTAATAACATTTCTGAGCAGAGTAGCAGGATTGAAGACTGCTGGAGTGTTGGAGAACTAGATGGTTCATGTGATTAGCAAGATTGAACAAGGAACCAACTACCACTGGGCCGAGCTTATTAGCTTTGAGATTGATAAACAGTTAAGGAACGTCCTGGAAACCAAAAGGTTAACCATGTCCTCTTATGTCATGTATGTGCTAGCCAGATTCTACCCATATAGGGGTTTGAATCCATGAGGGACATTGGGACATGATATAATCTATGAGATCTATCCGGAGTTACACCTAGGACATAAGGACTACCGCAGGGCTAATGATGCATTCACTATGCATATCACCCGGATGCTACAAAATGTAGAGCATGTGAGGCTGTCAGATGGAGCCAAAGGGTTGATAAAGAATTATGGGGCCTGGTTCATTCAGTTTCCTACCTTCACCTACATCAGGATTGATGGATGCCCGGTCGCTCCATATAGGTTACCTCGGTATCCCACTGATCACATTGTGCTATTGGAGATTGTGAGGCAGATTTGTGAGTTTGGTGCCATTGTAAAGAGAGAAAAACATAAGACAGGCTTTGGTGGGGATTTTCCCCTTGGAATTGGTGTAGCGGAAGTATGCCCTTCTATTCAATCAGCACATACAATAGGAGATGAGTTGGCAGAATATGGTTTTTCCCTCCACTCCAAGAGAACGAACTTTGATATTACTGGGGAAGCACAGAAGAAGGCTACCAGGGAGTACTGGCATAAAGATGACCTAGAGGACTATTGGGCCAACATCAAAGATGATCTTGAAGCCAGAAAGAAGAGGTACTCCAGGCTCCCTGTTGATGCAATCCGACAGTACAATGTCAAGTTGATCCCAGACCAACTGGAGGATGATGGAAGCTTGGTGCAGGACCATGCCTATGAAGCTGTGAAGGATAGGTCAGTCAGAGAAATCAACTGGAATGAAGATGAGATTACAGAGTTGGAGGACCTGATGGCTCCCGTTATGAAATTCACCTTTTCCTGGTTAAAGCATAAAATTTGGGAGTTGGAGAACGAGAAGGTGACTTGTACCTTCAATTTGATGGGAGACCTCAATCCTATGTCGACTTCAGAGGAATCCGGGGAAGATGACCCCAAAGGGAAAACTGTAAAGAGCTCTCCTTTCAAAATAAAGATAATAGGCCCTAATGAAGGTAAGCCCGAAACAAAAAGGAAGCCAAAAGGAAAGAGGAGATGGCGGACTTTGTAGATTAGTAAGTCCTCTAATGAGGAAGAGTTGGAAAAAGCAGGGGAGGAAGATATTTCTCCACCACTGAAGAAGGCAAGAACAACCAGGGCTTCAAAGAAGAAGGCCCAAGACACCTCAAAGGATGAGCCTCATAGCGTTGATGTAGAGAGTTCAGGAGGAGAAAAGACAAAGGTTTACATGAGAAGATCAAGGACTCCTCCTAGGGAGCCAATGCAAAAGAAGGACCTTTCTCCAGAGATGACAACTGTAGAGCCATCTAGGGCTGCGTCTCCTCCACTCAGCGCACCTGAGCCGGAAATTCCTGAGGAGCATGAAACTAGTGGAGAGGCGGAGCAATTCAAGGAAGGGGCACTCTTTGATGAGGCTGCTGAGTTCGATGAGGCCGCTGAGTTCGAAGTTGAAGAAGAAGAAAGGCATACTTCTCCTCTTGTAATGTATGAAGATTCTCCGGAAATTGGCAGAGGAAATGGATCGCCTAAACAAGAGGAAGACATTCCTATTAGAACCCCATCACCGGTGCAGCAAGAGGATGAACCTAAGTCAGGTAACCAAGGTGAGCAGCTCCCTGAAGGGGAGGAGGATAAAATAACCGAAAAGAAAGAGGAGAAAATAATAGAACCACAAGAAGAAATAGGAACTGAGGAAATCCGGGTGGAGCCTTCAGCCCCGAATTGGCTTGAAAAAGAGATTACAAGGAAGAAGTAGGTGGTAGTTGAAGAAACTCCCTTGGATTGGGATAAAATGCTGTCCAAAATTGGCAAAGGGAAGAAAAGGAAGGCATCCAAGGTAGTTTCAAAGGTGGAGAGAGATGAAGCAAACAACAGGGTCATCCACATTGCCACCCCTGCCGCGGACAAAACTAGGGAAGAAGTCACTGTCCAGGATTACAATGTACAAACTATTAACCTTGGACCAGCATCCATGGAGCAGGACATAGAGGAATATGAAGGGTCTAGTGCTGTGATCATTGGGAGGTTGAGAAAGGAGGCCCAGACCAAGCATGAGTTGAGGAAGGAGAATGAAAGGCTTAGAAAATGTTTGGAAGAAGTGATGAAACCCTTGCAGTCTCTCCATCCTTCTTCCTCTGCCACTCCTGGTT
Source organism: Sequoia sempervirens (assembly GCA_007258455.2). Lineage (NCBI taxonomy): Eukaryota > Viridiplantae > Streptophyta > Pinopsida > Cupressales > Cupressaceae > Sequoia > Sequoia sempervirens. The sequence continues at coordinate 10,724 of VDFB02134869.1, forward strand.
TCCTACCTAAGGAAACCATCTCTGAGATTGAAAAAATGAAAACCTTTGCTCAAACTGCCACAGATTGGCTAAAGGATGTGCAAATGAAAGGGGATAGTGCAATCAAGGATATCTTGTCAGTTGGGAAGGATGCAGTCTAAGCCAGGGAATTATTGGAGCAGGTGTTATCTCAAGATAAGGAAGATATTGACCTCTTGTTGCAGAAATCGAAGATCATCATAGAACATGGTAAAGAGCGACTGGCTGTAGATGGGATTCTTCCTTCTTCCAGGATAAATGAACCTTGGGAGTGGTTTGAGGCTCTGCAAATTCGGCAGAAGGCCATGAAGAAGATCCAGAAAAAAAAGAAAGCAATTGATGGTGATCTTACTGGGGTATATGAGGGGTGCATTGCATTTTTTGAGGTAATGACTGGTAGGAGGAAGATTGCCCCGAAATACCTAAGTCTAGAGCAGCTCAGGGAATGGTGGCATGAGGTTTATGTCCCAGATGCAGAAGGTGTTATAACCGCCCACTAGTTAGATGATGTAGCTACATAGCTGGCCGTAATGGATAAATACCAGGCCAATAGAGAGGATTGGGATAAGACTGTTAAACAGTCAGAAGAGGAAATTGATTCCATTCAATGTCGGCTTAGGATCTTGCCTTTGCCACCTGTCACCGAATTGGACCAGTTATTTTTGGGAGTTCAGGATCAGAACAAGGATAAGGGAAGTGGCAGTTAATGCCTATTTTGAGATTTGTGCTTCCCTATTATCATAGGGCATGCATTGGACCGAACTGCATTGGGGATTGTGCTTGGGCCGACCTTGATGATATATGGCATTTAATGTGTGTCTTATTTTGATTTCTTGAGGCCGACTTGTTTTGGCGGATATTCTTATTTTGTAAATGTTTGGCTGACCTTGGGATTTGCTATAAAAGGCATTCTTGCCTCATTGTAAAGGGTTAGCTAGAAAATAATAGAGATAAGTAAGAGCAGAGAAGAGCTAGAGTATTGTAGTAGGAATAGTATTCAATTTTTTGAAGCAAATACTGTGTCAGAATAGTTGAATTGTTGCAATATGTTGGTGATCTAATACAATAGCAGGCATTGTGGTTTTCCTAGTGAAATCTCTTGTGTTATATTATCTTGCATGGTTCTTATTGTTCTATCTTTCAAATTGCTTGAAGATTTAGGGTTTAGTATTCAGAAATAAGTTAGTTTTAGTTTGGTGAATGATGTTTATGATTTCATATTTGGAATGTTTGTAGCAATCTCTGGTCTATACTCCTAGTAACTATCTGATTGTAGTAGGCTGGTAAAGTCAACCTGGACCATACATTTATATGTGCTTAAGTTCGATTGTGGATGAATGTCTATGATTTGAAAATCTGTATACCTTAGAAGATTGCACCGTTCTTGTGACATTACATTGTGGGTTAAGTAGGAATTGGTTATTTGAGATTGGTCCATTCCAGATATCTGTCATTTACATGGTTCATTCTAGCAGTAGTTTAGATATTATCATATCCTTGCACCCTTATCTTTTGTTATTTCTTTATCATCTGGTTAGATTTAGGATTTGACATCATCATATTGTAAGATCTAATAAGTTAAAATATACAGTTTGCTTGTAGTAAGGTCCGATTGTGATTACCAGCATTTCACATATTATCTGAGTTGTTTATGCATTGTCATGACCTGATAGCCGAGAGACCTTGGGGTGATTTTCAGTAATTTATTGTTGGAAATAACCTTTCAAGAGAGATAGAATATTGTATTATGTTTGAGGTGTTGCTGTGCAAAAAACACCATCAACAGATTGACGCTAGAGGGAGGGCCTGAATGAGCACACTGAATCGTTTCTTGAACACTATCTCTCCTGAAAGATATAGGAAAAATAGCAGATCTACCATAGGAGAGGAGGACTTACAGGAATTACAGTTCCCCACTAGGTCAAGAAGGACTCGAGAAAGGGGAGAATCATCATCACCCATCCCTTCACCAGTATCATCCACGTCTTCACATCCTGAGGTTGAGGCTATACCCATTCCTGACGCGGTTCCCATTCAACAGCCTCAGCTTGTCGTTAATCAACCATAACCTCCACCACCGCTCTTACCAATGGCTTTCCTTGCTAATAATCCATCACCCTTGTCCTTCCGTGCCTACAATGCCATGCCCAAAAACCTTGAACATTTCTGTTCAAAGTTCCATGCTAATGACCCAAACAGAACTGCAGAGGAACACATAAGGATTTTCCAAACCTGTCTCAAAGATAGAGGGATTGTTCATGAGGATGTTGCCTGTAGGTTGTTTCCTTATTCACTGGGAGAAGAGGCCTTTTACTGGTACAATCATCTCCCTGCTGGTTCAATTCTTAATTGGAATGATCTTGAAAAAGCCTTTTTACAGAAGTTCAGAATACCTATCAGTGCCAATAAATTATATTTGCAATTCACTAGAGTCAAGAGAGAGGTTAATGAGCCAATATCTAGCTTCAATAATAGGTTCCACCGTGCATATACCAGATTGCAAGACCCATATGTCTTGGATGATAATACTGCCCTGGGAGTCTATTATGAGGCACTAGACAACCTCACAACAACCTTTTTGAAATGGAGACCCAATCCTCCCGCTACCCTAACTGATGCCTATACAGAAGCTGTTAAGCTTAGCACAGATCTGAGGCAACATATAACTGGGTCGTTGCCTTCTTTAAGACCAGTTGCACATCCTGGTCAGGTTCAAACAGTAAATTAGACACTTACTAATCATACTCCAATCGTGAATCCTGTACCTCAATTACCTATAGTGCCACATCCTGGTCTCCCTATGAGCCAAGTCTCTCCTATGACGAATTTCCCTCAACAACAAGTTAATCAACCTATGTATTAGCCACAGACAAATAGTTTTCCTGCTTATTTGCAGAATTCTGAGGTGTTGCATCAGTCTATGGGATCTGCTACAATGTCTGCCCCTCCTCAGAGTAATCCACCTCAACTTCCTTATGTGGACCCAAATAAAGAAAGGATTGATGAAATGGCTGAACATATAAAGAAGTTGAACCTAGAGGTGACTTACTTAAGGAATCAAAACAACCAATTACAAGTTGCTCAGAAAAGCATGCAGTCCAATCAGAACAAAGAGTTATTACAAGGGAAATTTTTTGATAGGGGACAGCGTAATGAGAGAGGATTCTATAATGATAGAGGGTATACTCAGGATAGGGGTTACAACAATGACAGATGCTACAATAATGAAAGGAGACAAAATTTTGATAGAGGCCAAGGTGGTGGATCAGGATTTGATAAGAGACAATCACAAGGACAGAACAAAATGTGGAATACATGACCCAATAATGGAGGAGTTCCTACTCCCTTGGATCAACCTGTCAACCAATCTACAAATCAACCAGTTGGTCAGGACAAGCCTCCCGGTGGTGTATATCTGGCTGAAGCAGCCCTATCAGGATGGTGCAGACTTCATATGACAAGTCGGCATTCAGAGTTAGAGTGTCCAGAATTCCAGACTGCTGCCTCTATTTTCCATTATGAGGTAGAAAATAATGCAAATGGACATGAGATTGTTCCCTCAAGTCCTTATGATTCTCCTGTGCTAGTGTTAAATCACGCTCTCTTCCCAGCAAATGAAGAAAATATTCCAGAGGAAGAATCTAATTCCCAGAGAGATAAAACAGATTAGATCTATAATGGGGATGAAGTTGCCTGATTATTCAATGAGGAAGTAATGAATGATAATGGCCCCCTGGATCAAGAAGAAAATTATGTTGAAGAAGTGCAGATGTTCCAGAGGCAAAGTTTGAGAGATATGCCTCATAGGCACCCACAAGCTGGAGGTCCTTTCACCACTTCCATTCCTCCAAATAATTTCAGTACTCCCCCAGATCCTAATGCCAGCAATAATCCGTCCTATCCACCTGTTTCCAGACAATACCTTTCTAAAGAAAGACAAGCTCAAACTGACCCACAGAAGGAAAAGGTTGTTCAAGCAAATGAGGATAAGATAGAGGAACCTTCTAGGGAGGCTTCTACTGATATGAGTGAGGAGCAGATGGCTTCATATGTTGCTGAGGAATTCAAAAAATTAAAGGTAAATCTTTCAGCATTTGAGTTATTAAGATTCCCTACAATTAGAAAGGTTGTTTTAGGTACCTATGATGCACATTCAATATCTTTGGATAAGCCTTCTAGTGGGAATATCAGTCAGACTCCCAGTTCTCACCCTGTGAAGACACAAAACCAGACACAAAATCGGACTAATTTTCCCCCTGGAGACAAAGGAAAGGAAAAGGATAAGACTCAAGTGGCCCAGGTAGACACTCAACCAACTTTGTTTCAAGGGAAGACAGAAACCCCACCATTTCTAATCTCTGTGCGCATATTTGGTAAGAATCTGCATAATTGTTTATTAGATTCTGGTGCTTCAACCAATGTGATGCCATTTGGAGTGTGTAGAGCTCTAGGAATTACACCTGCTGATTATCAGAAGAAGGTGACTCAGTTGGATAGAACTGAAGTAAATGTGGTGGGAGAATTAAACATGATTCACATGCAGGTAGCTTCAGACCCAAGGATTCAATAGGTTATCAATATTCAAGTAGCTGATATTCCGGATGCGTATGGTCTGATTCTAGGAAGAGATTTTACTAAGGCTTTGAATGGTTGTGTCTATTGATCACTCTCACATGTGGCTTCCCTGGAAAGGGGTGCCCAATCAGATCAGAATTGAGAGAGAGCCAAGAATGAAATATATGATTACAAAATACCAAAAGACTTCAATAGAAGTTCTGATATCAGAAGTCGGCATGGGAAATTATATGTTGTCAACACAGTATGAGGAATCAGACTCAGAGGAGGTGTTAATGCTACATATGATGCCTATTGATGATGAGAAAGAATCCAGTCATGGTGCTGTTTTGACAGAATTATTTGAGGAAGAAGAAGAATCTGAAGATACTCAGATCAGTCTATTAGACAGCTTTCAAGAGTTTATCAAGCAGTGTGTTGAAAATCAAGTGCACCTCGGCAAGAAGACAAGCTTTGAAGAATTACTCTTACCAAATTGGTGTAGAGTTCATAATGCTTTTCATTCAGAGTTGGAGTGTTGTTTATGCCAAATAGCGGTAGAATAAGTACAAAAATGCATGAATCCAACCCTGGCAGACAAAGCAGATATACAGAGTCCTCAGGAAGAATATCAAGGAAAGGAGTCCGCGTCATCGAAAAAACCATCTAGTAATATTAAGCCAAAAGATGTGACGAAGAGGAATACCACTGCTGAATGCTGGACTCTTAGGTTTGATGGATCCAAGTCCAAGCATGGAGCTGGGGCTGGATTTGAACTGATCAGTCCAAAAGGTAGGAATTTCTTTGCAGCCCATAGGCTTCAATTTCATTGCACCAATAATGTAGCAGAGTATGAAACATTAATTCATGGACTTCTCATGACACTTAAGAAAAAGGTCAAAATTCTACAAGTCTTTAGTGATTCAGAATTAGTAGTCAAACAAGTGAGGAGACAATATTCATGCCACGATAGGAGAATGACCAATTATAGGCATAGAGTGTGGGACCTCATTGAGGGATTTGATGCCTTTAATATTCAACTCATACCGCGGCAGAAAAATCAAACCTCAGATTCTCTGGCTCAAGCAGCGAGCACTTTGCAGCCTTTATCTCTGTCAGGATTGAAGAAATTCACTGTAGAATTGACTCCTGTGCCATCCGTTCCTGACAATGTTACTAACTTTCAGGTGTTTGAGGATGATAAGCACATTCTTGATTTCATCACAAATACAGATGTCTTTGCTTCTCAAATCATTGATGAAACAGAACCTCAGGAAGCAGAACTAGATTTAGAAGGTGTGCTGAATCTGAAGTCTAACACTATTCCAAGGGGGATGGTACAGTTGGAACGAATTTTTGACATGGATAAAATCCGAGACCAGGAACAAGATTCGAAAAAAGAATCAATCAGTGGACAGTGTGACACTCACAATATGGGGACTGAGGATAATACCAAGAACATTTTCATTGGCAAGGTATGCACTCCAGAGGAAAGACAAGGGATAATTGAAGCCCTACACAGCTTTCCAGATATAGTAGTTTGGGGTTATGAGGACTTGAAGACTTATGATACATCAATCATAACTCATACTATACCCCTGAAGCTAGGTGCTAAGCCCTTTAGACATAGACAAAGACCTATTAATGCATTGTTGGAACCACTCATACAGAAAGAAGTTCAGAAGCTACTATCTACCATAATCATATTTCCTGTTAGGCATTCAACATGGTAGCAAACCTGGTTCCAGTAAGGAAAAAGAACGGAGAAATCAGGCTTTGTGTAGATTTCAGGAATCTAAACAGATCGTCAGAAAATGACAACTATCCAGTCCCTTCATTGGATGAGGTGCTTCAAGTGGTCAATGGATCCCAGATGATGTTCTTTCTGGACGGTTATTCAGGGTATAATCAAGTGATGGTCCAGTATGAGGACAGGCACAAGACTACTTTCACAACCAAATGGGGTACCTTTGCCTACAGGAGGATGCCTTTTGGATTCATTAATGCAGGGGCCACATTTCAAAGGGCTATGGATATTGCTTTTAAAGATATCATAGGCAAATGCATCATAATTTATATGGATGACTTGACTGTGTTTTCAAACAACAGAGGGGATCACATCTCAGATCTGCGTAAAGTATTTCAAAAGTGCAGAGAATTTGGCATATCCCTGAATCCTAAAAAGTGTATTTTTGGAGTAACAGAAGGAAAGTTATTGGGACATGTGATATCAGAAAAGGGAATTGCTATTGATCTAGAGAGAGTGGAGGCAATATTGAAGATTCAGCCACCTGCTAGCAAAAAGAAGATGAAGTCCTATTTTGGTAAGATCAACTTCGTTAGAAAGTTCATTACTGGATTTGCTGAAATTGTGAAACCATTAAATGCAATGTTGAAACAAGATGCCAAGATTGAATGGACTATAGAAGTGAAGGAAGCTTTTGCAGAGATAAAAAGGGCCATTGCTGATGCTCCAGTATTGGTAAGTCCTGATTACAGCAAACCCTTCTACATCTATTCATTTGCTTCAGATCATTCATGTGCTGGAATGCTAACTCAAAAGTTTAATGAGGGAAGTGAGCATCCCATTGCCTTTGAGTGCACCATTAAAAGATGTTGAGTTTAAATATCCAAGTGTGGAAAAGCAGGCATATGCCCTGGTCAGAGCAATAAAGAAATTTAGGCATTATATCCTTAGAAATAAGGTGTATGCAATTGTTCCAGATTCTGCAGTTAAGTTACTCCTGATGCAAAATGAGCTGGGAGAACGTAGAGCTAAGTGGGTGACAATGCTACAAGAGTACGACATTGAGATCTAGCCCATGAAGCTGGTAAGGGGACAAGAACTCACTCAGACTATGGCTGAAATTGGTCTGAAACTCACTGTTCAGAATTATAACGTTGAGGAGGTTTCCCCAGATGGCTGGTATAATGACATCATTTACTATCTGCTGAACCAACGACCTCCAGGTCATCTCAATGCTGTTCAGAGGAGAGCTTTACGATTGAAGAGTGATGGTTTCATGTTAAAATGAGCTATTTTGTATAAGAAGAATCATGAAGGCATTTATTTGAGGTGTCTTGGGAAACCGGAAGCAGAAAGAGTGATGAATGAATTTCATGAGAAATATGGTACTGGTCATGGCTCTATAATTGCCACAGCAAATCAAATTTTGAGGGCAGGGTATTACTGGCCTACACTGTTCAAGGATGTTCACCATCATGTACAGACTTGTCACACTTGCCAGACTTCAGCAACGAGGGAAAGGTATGCAACGCTTCTGCTCCAACCGGTCACTGAGGTAAGGCCTTTTGCTTAGTGGGGTATGGATTTTATAGGACCCATCAACCCACCATCTTCTACAGGACACAGGTACATTCTCACTATTACTGATTATTTTACAAGATGGACTGAAGCTTTTGTTTGTAGGCAATGTACAACAGATGTAGTGATTGATTTCCTAGAATTCGCTATTCTTAATCGATTTGGATGTCCTATTGCTGTTGTCTATGATAATGGTCCTGCCTTTGCATCTTTGAGATTCTCAAATTGGGCTTTTGATCATGGCATTATTGTGAAGTTTGCATCTAATTATTACCCCCAGGGTAACGACTTAGTAGAGTCCTCTAATAAGAACCTATTGACTGTCATCCGTAAGCTGTTAGAGAGGAACCCAAAAGACTGGCACACCCAGCTTCGGTTTGCCCTTTGGGCATATCGTACCAGACTTAAGTCTTCCATTGGAACATCTCCTTATCACTTAGTGTATGGTCTGGAGCCAGTATTCCCCATCCAACTCAAGATCCCAACTTTGCAATTTATAAATTAGTTTTACGATGAAGGGGACAAAAGGGAGGCTAGGTTAACAGAACTACTGCACCTTGAGGAAAAACGAGATAATGCTCTAGAAAATTTTGCTAAATATTAGGGGGTAGTTAAGAGATGGTTTGACAGGAGGGCTAAAGTCAAAGCCTTTAGAATTTCTGATCTTGTCCTATACTAGGATAAGCCTCATGATTAGAAAGGGAACCATGAGAAGTTTGATAAACTCTGGCTTGGCCCATATCAGATTGCTGAAATACTTGGAGATAATGCCTTCCGTCTGAAGACTCTCATGGGAGAGGATATCCCACTGCCTGTCAATGGGCAGTATTTGAAACATTATTTTCAGTCTTGAGCTGTTTTCAGCTCCCTGCTTTGTATATAGTTAGTTTAGGTTGCTTTCTGTTGTTTTGTTTGGTTAGGGTAGGTTTCCCTTTTGGTTTGCTTGTTTGCCTTGATTAGAGTAGGTTTGCTTTGGTTTGTTTGTTTTCGTTTGCATTGCTCTTGCTCTTGGTCTCTTCTCTTTTGGGATTTTTGGGTGCATCTGTATGGAAAGGGTGACAAAGTAGGTCTAATGTTCTTAGTATTTCCCTTACAAACTCTAATCATCCTTCCAGGACACTGCGATACAAACTTTCTATCCAATGTCACTTATCCTTATGCTGAGGCAAAGGGTTTTCTAGTCAGTTTAACAGGAATATATTGGGGTCTTATACTTTTAATTCTTAATATACCTGAAGTTGCAGGAGGCCCTTATAAGGTCTAAACAGGTGAAAAATCCTTTTATGCTCTAGTGCCACTGTGGTTCTCAGCCCTGAGTGTGGACTTTACTGTTCACAGGTTGAATGAAATGAGTGAAAAGAAAAGAAATATCACCAAAGAAAAAAAAGAGAGAAAAAAAGGAGAAAATATTGAAAATCAAAAGGTTTGAATTCAACTTATCAGGGGGATTTGGATATCTCTACCGGGGCTATGGACGCTTGGCTGGCAATAGAGCTATGTTCAGGAGAATCACAGAGATAACCTCGTCGGGGCTATGGACGCCTGACTGGCAGCGAGACTCTATCTAGGTTACTTTTAGAGTATGAATCTTTACGTAGCTTGTTCATACTAAGTTTGGTTCCTGGTGCAACTAAGGGTAGGTAATGAACGCATATGCACACACTTTGACCCTGGTATAGGAAATTTTAAATGACTGGAAGTTTCTTTGTTTAAACATGGAGGTGGTGGTTGGATGTCTGAGTTGGAACCATGAGTTCTGGGTTCTTGATTCCAGTTTGTCCTCAAAATGCTCAGGAGCATTTCCCCAGCAGAGTCGCCATTTGTTGTGCAATTTTTGCACACACGCCCCACTTAGAGTAGGGACCCTTTTTTTGAATGTCTTTTGACCATTGGTTTCGTTGGATCTATCTTTTGGAGGTCTTGATATGTTGGTCTTGCTCACTTTGACCTTGCCTTGAGGTTTGAATTGGTTAAAATTGAGTTTTAAGCAAAATCCAGGTTTTCACCTAACTCCGGGATTTTCCAGCTCCGACAGATTTTCCCGGGCTCTGGCTCACTGTCTGTCCATCGCTGCTGAGTTTTCCGAATCCGGGTTTTTGCTTGATTCTGGGATTTTTCGGTTCGGGCGGATTTTCTCGGACTTTGCCAAAATCCCGAACTTCGTTATACTCCTGGCTTTTGACTTTCCGTGAAATTTGTGTCCATCCAGATTTCCGCGTATCTTGAGATTCTCCAAAATTCTATTTTTGGCTCGGGTTTCCGGATTTGTCAGACGCGTCTTGTCGTTCATTAATGACCAAGGTACCTTTGCTCAGACGAGTATATGGGCGGATTTGAAACCTTTTAAGAGCTATTTTGATTTCATCTACTCACTTGCTGATTGCTCTGGCGATTAGGAGTTTCATTTGAGCTTTGAAGATTGGATTGATCCCAAGTAGATTGCGTGTGGATTGCTGGGTGTCGGTGTCTGGATTTGTGTTGCCTGGGCGTGTTCGTTTTGCAGTTGTTTCTTCAAATTCGAGTTTCGTCCGGATTGATCCATGGTAGGTGATCATTGGCCCTTTCATTTGTTTGCCTGATGGTTGAATTTTTTGTATTGATTGGTGATCACTCCAGGTCGGCCTTTGCTTGATTGTGATTTTATATTTATAGAGCGAGGTTTTGATTGTGCCCTTCACTAGTTTTTCATCATCCCCTCTACGCGCATTTTGCTTATCAATTGAGAGTCAGATGCATTTTTGTAGCCATGTCTGAATAGGACTAGTGTGCCGTTCGCCGTATTCTGGGGAGATTAGGGTTTTGGTTTATTTGCCCGAGTTTACCAAGGTTAAATAAGGTTATTGTGATTTCACGATTTATGATCAGCCTCAACTTGCTCACACCTTGAGAAATCCTCGTGCACACTGGTTAATCGCCTAAATGATAGTTTTCCTTGCAATTTTAAGCTTATCTGGGCTTTAATGGCGGGGGTCTATTCATCGAAATTAGGGCATTGCTATTTCACCAAAAGGACTCATCCTTCAGAAGCTTTAAGAGTTTGAAACCATTGGTATTCTCGATCTTGTTGGTTGGCATCAGTTTCGGGACTGTTCAGATCCAAATTGAAAGATTGCATGATTGTTTGATTGAATGACCTGCTTGTCATCGATTGTCGGGTTCCAGTGGTGTTCGCGGAATTTCTGCGCCCACGGATTTTCCCGATTTCGGCTGATTCCGCGGGGCATGGCGATTTCTGGAGTTCTTCGAACTGTCCGCGAAAATCCATCTCACTCGGTTTTTTCTGGTTTTCCTGTCTGTTTTATTTCTTTCGATTTTTCGAAGATAGGATTAATGGAGAGATAGCTAAATGCATATTTCTTGTTGCTAATGAACAAATTTCATGATAATCTAATGTTCTTTTGGCTAAACTAACGATTTATGTGACTAATGATGTTTTGGCAGCAAGAATCCGTCTGGGTCGGATTTCTCCGAAATTCCGCCCCGACTGGATTTTCCCGGTTAACGTGTTTTTCCCGGACCGCTTTATTATTCTGGACTTTCAAGGACTGGCATTTTGTGAAGGATTTTAACTGCTTTATATGATTCATGCTAAACTTTTGGTTGGAATATATGCACGATAATTGAATACTAATGTTGTCCTTTGTGAATGTAGGCCGAATCAAGCAAGGCTGCATCCGGGAAATTGAAGGGTGATACAGAGGGGTCTTCCATCTCAGAGGCAGAAAGGCTAAGGTTGGACACTAGGAGCCAACTTCCTAAGAGCAAGACATCTTCTGTGTGGTCCGAGGTGTCCGACACCAATGTGGGGGCCTGGAGATATGAGGAGTTCAAGCAGAGGACAGTTGAGAAGAATCTGTCAGTGCTAAGGAATGGCATGATGAAGTCCGGGCTGGTGCATGTGGCAGGATTTCCTCCTGCAATCCAGTGCTATGAGCTGATACTTGAGTGTGCCCGACATTATGACTTTGACTCACAAAGAGTTATCAGTACTGAGGGAAGAGTCTTAGCCAATTTCAGTCCTATCTCCATTGCCCAGGCTTTCAACATGCCTGATCTGCCCTCAGCGTGTGCTCTAAACATGGATTTGGCCAGGACATACTATGAGAATGAGCCTATTAAATCTCAACAAATGATTAATGCTTGGTTGGAAAAACCAAAGTCACATCACTCTAAACTACCCAAGCAGCTACATAGAGTCAAATTTAGGTCAGAGATCTATGATGTAATAACATTTCTGAGTAGAGTACCAGGATTGAAGACTGCTGGAGTGTTGGAGAACTGGATGGTTCATGTGATTAGCAAGATTGAACAAGGAACCAACTACCACTGGGCTGGGCTTATTAGCTCCGAGATTGATAAACAGTTAAGGAACGTCCTGGAAACCAAAAGGTTCACCATGTCCTCTTATGTCATGTATGTGCTAGCCAGATTCTACCCATATAGGGGTTTGAATCCATGAGGGACATTGGGACAAGACATAATCTACAAGATCTATCCGGAGTTACACCTAGGACATAAGGACTACCGCAGGGCTAATGATGCATTCACTATGCATATCACCTGGATGCTACAAAATGCAGAGCATGTGAGGCTGTCGGATGGAGCCAAAGGGTTGATAAAGAATTATGGGGCCTGGTTCATTCAGTTTCCTACCTTCACCTACATTAGGATTGATGGATGCCCGGTCGCTCCATATAGGTTACCTCGGTATCCCACTGATCACATTTTGCTATTGGAGATTGTGAGGCAGATTTGTGAGTTTGATGCCATTGTAAAGAGAGAAAAACATAAGACAGGCTTCGGTGGGGATTTTCCCCTTGGAATTGGTGTAGCGGAAGTATGCCCTTCTATTCAATCAACACATACAGCAGGAGATGAGTTGGCAGCATATGGTTTTTCCCTCCACTCCAAGAGAACGAACTTTGATATTACTGGGGAAGCACAGAAGAAGGCTACCAGGGAGTACCGGCATAAAGATGACCTAGAGGACTATTGGGCCAACATCAAAGATGATTTTGAAGCTAGAAAGAAGAGGTACTCCAGGCTCCCTGTTGATGCAATCCGACAGTACAATGTCAAGTTGATCCCAGACCAACTGGAGGATGATGGAAGCTTGGTGCAGGACCAAGCCTATGAAGCTGTGAAGGACAGGTCAGTCGGAGAAATCAACTGGAATGAAGATGAGATTACAGAGTTGGAGGACCTAATGGTTCCCGTTATGAAATTCACCTTTTCCTGGTTAAAGCATAAAATTTGGGAGTTGGAGAATGAGAAGGTGACTTGTACTTTCAATTTGATGGGAGACCTCAATCCTATGTTGACTTCAGAGGAATCCGGGGAAGATGACCCCAAAGGCAAAACTGTAAAGAGCTCTCCTTTCAAAATAAAGATAAGAGGCCCCAAGGAAGGTAAGCCCGGAACAAAAAGGAAGCCAAAAGGAAAGAGGAGATGGCGGACTTTGAAGATTAGTAAGTCCTCTGATGAGGAAGAGTTGGAAAAAGCAAGGGAGGAAGATATTTCTCCACCACTGAAGAAGGCAAGAACAACCAGGGCTTCAAAGAAGAAGGCCCAAGACACCTCAAAGGATGAGCCTCCTATCGTTGATGTAGAGAGTTCAGGAGGAGAAAAGACAAAGGTTTAGATGAGAAGATCAAGGACTCCTTCTCCTAGGGAGCCAATGCAAAAGAAGGACCTTTCTCTGGAGATGACAACTGTAGAGCCATCTAGGGCTGCGTCTCCTCCACCCAGCGCACCTGAGCCAGAAATTCCTGAGGAGCATGAAACTAGCAGAGAGGCGGAGCAATTCAAGGAAGGGGCACTCTTTGATGAGGCTGCTGAGTTCGAAGTTGAAGAAGAAGAAAGGCATACTTCTCGTCTTGTAATGTATGAAGATTCTCCAGAAATTGGCAGAGGAAACAGATCGCCTAAACAAGAGGAAGACATTCCTGTTAGAACCCCATCATGGGTGCAGCAAGAGGATGAACCTGAGTTAGGTAACCAAGGTGAGCAACTCCCTAAAGGGGAGGAGGATAAAATAACCGAAAAGGAAGAGGAGAAAATAATAGAACCGCAAGAAGAAACAGGAATTGAGGAAATCTGGGTGGAGCCTGCAGCCCCGGATTGGCTTGAAAAGGAGATTACAAGGAAGAAGCAGGTGGTAGTTGAAGACACTCCCTTGGATTTGGATGAAATGCTGTCCAAAATTGGCAAAGGGAAGAAAAGGAAGGCATCCAAGGTAGTTTCAAAGGTGGAGAGAGATGAAGCAAACAACAGGGTCATCCACATTACCACCCCTGTCGTTGACAAAACTAGGGAAGAAGTCACTGGCTAGGATTACAATGTACAAACTATTAACCTTGGACCAGCATCCATGGAGCAGGACATAGAGGAATATGAAGGGTCTAGTACTGTGATCATTGGGAGGTTGAGAAAGGAGGCCCAGACCAAGCATGAGTTGAGGAAGGAGAATGAAAGGCTTAGAAAATGTTTGGAAGAAGTGATGAAACCCCTGTAGTCTCTCCATCCTTCTTCCTCTGCCACTCCTGGTTTCCTACCTATGGAAACCATCTCTGAGATTGAAAAAATGAAAACCTTTGCTCAAACTTCCACAGATTGGCTAAAGGATGTGCAAATGAAAGGGGATAGTGCAATCAAGGATATCTTGTCAGTTGGGAAGGATGCAGTCTGAGCCAGGGAATTATTGGAGCAGGTGTTATCTCAAGATAAGGAAGATATTGACCTCTTGCTGCAGAAATCCAAGATCATCATAGAACATGGTAAAGAGCGACTGGCTGTAGGTGGGATTCTTCCTTCTTCCAGGATAAATGAACCTTGGGAGTGGTTTGAGGCTCTGCAAATTCGGCAGAAGGCCATGAAGAAGATCCATAAAAGAAAGAAAGCAATTGATGGTGATCTTACTGGGGTATATGAGGGGTGCATTGCATTTTTTGAGGTAATGACTGGTAGGAGGAAGATTGCCCCGAAATACCTAAGTCTAGAGCAGCTCAGGGAATGGTGGCATGAGGTTTATGTCCCAGATGCAGAAGGTGTTATAACCGCCCACCAGTTAGATGATGCAGTTACATACCTGGCCGTAATGGATAAATACCAGGCCAATAGAGAGGATTGGGATAAGACTGTTAAACAGTCAAAGAAAAATAGATTCCATTCAATGTCGGCTTAGGATCTTGCCTTTGCCACCTGTCACCGAATTGGACTGGTTATTTTTTGGAGTTCAGGATCAGAACAAGGATAAGGGAAGTGGCAGTTAATGCCTATTTTGAGATTTGTGCTTCCCTATTATCATAGGGCATGCATTGGACCGAACTGCATTGGGGATTGTGCTTGGGCCGACCTTGATGATATATGGCATTTAATGTGTCTTATTTTGATTTCCTGAGGCTGACTTGTTTTGGCGGATATTCTTATTTTGTAAATGTTTGGCTGGGCCGACATACCTTGGGATTTGCTATAAAAGGCATTCTTGCCTCATTGTAAAGGGTTAGCTAGAAAATAATAGAGATAGGTAAGAGCAGAGAAGAGCTAGAGTATTGTAGTAGGAATAGTATTCAATTTCTTGAAGCAAATACTGTGTCAGAACAGTTGAATTGTTGTAGCATGTTGGTGATCTAATACAATAGAAGGCATTGTGGTTTTCCTGGTGAAATCTCTTGTGTTATATTATCTTGCATGGTTCTTATTGTTCTATCTTTCAAATTGCTTGAAGATTTAGGGTTTAGTGTTCATAAATAAGTTAGTTTTAGTTTGGTGAATGATGTTTATGATTTCATATTTGGAATGTTTGTAGCAATCTCTGTTCTATACTCCCAGTAACTATCTGATTGTAGTAGGCTGGTAAAGTCAACCTGGACTATACATTTATATGTGCTTAAGTTCGATTGTGGATGAATGTCTATGATTTGAAAATCTGTATACCTTAGAAGATTGCACCGTTCTTGTGACATTGCATTGTGGGTTAAGCAGGAATTGGTTATTTGAGATTGGTCCATTCCAGATATCTGTCATTTGCATGGTTCATTCTAGCAATAGTTTAGATATTATCATATCCTTGCACCCTTATCTTTTGTTATTTCTTTATCATCTGGTTAGATTTAGGATTTGAGATCATCATATTGTAAAATCTGATAAGTTAAAAGATACAGTTTGCTTGTAGTAAGGTCCGATTGTGATTACTAGCATTTCACATATTATCTTAGTTGTTTATGCATTGTCATGACCTGATGCTCAAGAGACCTTGGGGTGATTCTCAGTAATTTATTGTTGGAAATAACCTTTCAAGAGAGATAGAATATTGTATTCTGTCTGAGTTGTTGCTGTGCAGAAAACACCATCAACAAGTCTTTTGATAGTGAGCCACCGATAGTGAGCCCTTGGTAGTGAGCTTCATTATATTCGGTGTTGCAATTCTTATATTGGTGAGCTAATCCTCACTGTGGTTTTTCACTTCTTGGGGTTTCCATGTAAATCTGGTGTTCTTATGTGTTTTGATGTGTTTGCATTACTGCTTTACATGTTTACATTTTGTTAATGCATGTTAAGGGTTTAATGGTGAACAAGGGTTTAAGAACTAATGTAGATCTAAATGTTAATGGGGTTTGACGATGTTTTAAAAGTATAGAACTAATTCACCCCCCTCTCAGTTGTCTTGTGCATTTAACAATTGGTATAAGAGCTATGGTTCCCAAGAAGAAGCTTAACTGCTTGAGGTAGATCTAGGTGGCACATAGGAAAGGTTTGAAAGCTCCCTTGTTTGATGGAACAAATTATACCTACTGGAATTCTAGGATGGAGTCTTTCTTAGTCTCCCTCGGATTTGGTGTTTAGCAGTCTGTTGAAAAAGGTTATACTATGCTTGCAAATGGACTATCATTTGATGACGAGATCAAGGCATATGAAAACAATGGCAAAGCAAGGAATGCAATCCGGAGTGGTCTTACTAATTTAAAACCTATGAAGGGTATAAGCTATAAGTATGTTAAAGATGTTTGGACAAAGTTGGAAGTAATCTATGAAGGAGATGACAAGGTCAAACAAGCGAAGATGCAGATCTACAAAGCCAAATTTTAAACCCTAAGGATGTCTGAAGATGAATATATTACTGCCTACATGTTCAGAGTTGATGAAGTTGTCAATGCCATCAATGGTCTTGGTAGAAAGCTAGATGAAAGAGAAATTGTGAAAAAGGTATTAAGATCTCTACCTAAAGCTTATAGTCATAAAGTTTTTGTTATTGAGGAAGCTTAGAATTTGGATCATTATTCTAGAGATTAGATGTTTGGTGCTTTAAATTATTTTGAAATGAGACAGTTTAGTCAAGATACTACAAACACAAAAATTGCTTTTGAAGTTTGCAAAGTAGAAAATGATGATGAATCAGACCTAGATGATCTTGACGAGGTGGAAGAAAACTTTGTGAGGAAATTGAAAAAGGTTATTGGAAAATTTAGAGGTAAGCTACCTTTCAAATGTTCATTTGTGGAAAGATAGGCCATTATGCATCTAAATGTCCAATCAAAGTTACTAATGATAAACAAAATGACCATAAAGGGTAAATTTGTCAAGAAGAGTTATTATGTTGAAAAGGATATTGGTGTTTTTGATGATGAAGAATCAAATTATCAGAATGAAGACAATGATGAATGCTTGTTCATGGCTCTAAATGTTGGAACTAATTCTACTAATCTTGAAAGATATGTGAAGGAAAGTGCTTCAGAAACTGATCATAACATTGAAGGAACTATGGTAATTGATTTTCATGCTAGAGAGGAGAAGAATTACTGGATCATTGACAATGGATGCTCAAATCATATGACAGGTGGTAAGAGTAAGTTTGTTAAGGTTGAAAAGTATGATGGAGGTATTGTTAAGTTTGGTGATGATAGATCTACTAAGATTTGTGGAAAATGTTCAATTAGTTTTGATGGAAAGCATAGTACAGATGATGTTATTTATGTCAGGGTCTCCAACATAATCTTCTAAGTGTAGGAAAAATGTGTATCAAGGGATATAATCTTGTATTTTAGAATGGTGGTTGTGAAATTAGAAAAGGAAGCTTCGATATTCTGGTTGCTGCTGGAACAAGGACAAGAGGTAATGTATATCAACTTAAATGTAATGGTGCAAAGTGCTTTATGTCTCAAACTAATGAATGTTGGCTATAGCATAGAAGAATGGGTCACATTAATTTTGATAGCCTAGCAAGGATAAGTTCTACTGATGCTATGAGAGATTTACCGTAGATTATGAAGCCTATCAATGCAATTTGCAAAGAATGTCAAATTGGAAAGAAAACGAAGGCAAGATTCAAGACAAAAGAATATTCTACCACAAGTCCCTTGGAGTTAGTACACACAAATCTATGTGGACCTACCAGAATTAAAAGCTCATGTGGTGACAAGTATTTCATGTTATTAATTGATGATTATTCTAGAATGGCTTGGGTAACATTTCTCAAGGAAAAATTAGAAGCTCTAGACAAGTTTAAAGCATTTAAGGCTATGGTTGAGAATGAAATGAATATGAAAATCGAATGTTTGAGGTCTAATAAAGGTAGTGAGTTTACTTCAAATGAGTTTAACATTTTTTGCGAAGATCATGGAATAAAGAGGCATGTGTCAGCCCCTAGAACTCCTTAACAAAATGGATTTGTGGAAAGGAAAAATAGAACATCCAGGAAGTGGCTAGGACAATGATGAAGGAAGCTAACCTTCTAGATGTCTATTAGAGAGAAGCAATTCATACTGTAGTCTACACTCTTAAAAGAGGTCAAGCAAGAGAAAATAGTTTAGAAAATCCCTATGCGTTATGGTAAGATAAGCCCCCTACTATGCAATATTTCAGAGTTTTTGGAAGCAATTGTTATATTGTGAAAGGATTTCGAGATTAAAAATGTGTTAGTTTTTACATCAACGTTTCAGATCATACTCCATGATCCATCATCAGGATGCAAAGAGAAAGAGAGAACAGTGAAAAAGAGTAGACTTGGGTAGATAAAAAGATGAGGGGAAAGGGAGGGATTGGACCAAAATTCAAAAAAATACAATTCTAAAGGTCAAAAAAGGGAAGACAAAACCTTGGAAGGAAAAGATCAATCAAGACAATAGGACACAAAATATAATAAAGAAAAAAAAAGGACCAACAAATGGGATAGAGAGCAAAAACAAATACCTATAAATTATAAGAAATAAAAAGAAAATAGACTGCAATATGATTAAAGATTAAGCATCAAAATACAATAAAACAAAAGAAGATACTAAGATTGAAGCAAGAAGGAAAACTTAACAAAAAAATTAATAAACATCAAAACCAAAAAAGAAGGAAAAGGAGAGAAAAAGAAAAGGAGGGCAATAGAATAAATGAAGAGCAAGGAAAGATGAAAACCAATACAAGAAACACCCAAAATAAGGCCCACTAATACAAAAAAGGAGATACATAATGCCAACCAAGCATTAATGAAGCTAGTTTACATTATGGGATCAAAACCAAAAGGAAACTAAGACATAAAGGAGAAAATCCTACATAGCAATGAAATAAAGACAAGAAAAACAAAATAGAAACAAAGAACATTCAAACAAAAGAGGTAAAGACCAAAAGAAAAGAAAACAATAAAACCAAATTTAGAAAATTAGAATAACAAAGAACAACAACCAACAAAAATTAGAGACAAGAAATACCGTAATAAAACTAAGGCAAAAATATTAATTAAATAACTAATGAAACAAAGGAGAAAATAAAACAAAAAGACAACCAAGAACAATTTACAAACAACAAAAAATAAAGACAACAAAAGCAAAGAAGAAATAAAGAACAAACATAAAGAAAGATAACCAAAACAATAATTAAATTAAAATAACAAAGAACATTCAACAAACAACAAAAAATAAAGACAAGAAATACAAAAAAAGAAACAAAGAACCTTCAAACAAAAGAGCAAAGACCAAATGCAAACTAATATAAGAAACCCAAATTTAATAAAATATAAAATGAAGACAATTTTTTTTAATGCAAATAAATTAAAATCCCAATGAAAACCAAGGTGAAACTAAAACCAAAAAGGCAACTAATAAATTAAAAAAATAACAAAAAACCCACAAAACACAACAACAAAGAGCAAAGACTCAAAACAAACTAATACAATAAAAACAAAAATTGATAAAAAACCAAAAAGAAAACTAAAAAATTAGAATAAGGAAAAATAATACCTAATGAGAACCAATACAAGGAAAAAACATGTATTAGTTTGCATTTAGCACAAGAAAAAGAAAATAACAAAAGAGAAAAGTAAGAGGAAATCGAAAAAACAATTTGAACAAACTACAAATCAAAAGAGGAAAAAACCAAAATAACAAGTTAATACTCAAGGAAAATAGAGGAAAAAAGAGGAAACCAAAATTTTAAGAGAAATATACAAAAGTAGAAAAAGAGAATACAAACATTTAAATTAATAAAAAATTTGAAAGACAAGAGAAATACGATAAACCTAGAAAGAAGAAAAGTAAAATAAGAGCCTAGAACAAAAAACCACAAACACAAAGAATTAAAAACAAAAAAGAGGAAAGGAGAAAAAACACAACAAAAAAGAGAGGAACGAGGAAGAGAGAGAAGACATGAAACCAAGAGAGAGAAGGACGAGGCACGTAGAGAGGATGAAGCAACAAATAAGGAGCAAGAACGAGAGGGAACAATGACAAGAGGGGGGGTACAAAAGTAGGATTAAAGCAGGGGATAATGAAGGTGGTTTAGAAGGGGTGTCCAAGCAAAACATAAATTCCAACTCTCGTCTTGGTCGAGGTTGGAGCGGTGATTAAGGATACCAATGGAATCTTTGAGCTTCCTTTTGAAGAGGTTGTCTTCTTTGAAAAGGATTTGAGGGATTTCAAGGGCAATGTGATGTTTGGTCTTGGAAGAGTGCTCAACAAGGGATTTGAGTGCTTTCACATCACATCACAATGCCCTTGAAAGCCATCCATCAAGGAATCAAGGACATGAATAGTCAAGTGATATTTTTTGACATTCTTCCACCAAGTAGCTATGCCATTACATCAAGAGAGAGGATAATCTGTAGCTAGGTATGTAAAGCATCATTTGCACCTAAAAGGGAGACCCTCATATTCAAGTAGTTGATTCCAAGGTCTATCCCCCACCATCAAAACCTCATCCTCGTGAAGAGGTTTGGATATGTCAATATCCACTAAAATGCAAGAAAAAGTAGAGTGGCCCATGTATAAGGAAGTGGAATTATGAACCTTCAAAAAGTATCTAATAGAATTGTCTATGGCCTCATAGCATAAATTCTACCAAAAATAGAGAGGGAGATTCAAAACTCTAATTCACATTGGATGCACATTTAGAGGCTTTGTAAGGGGGTTACAGGAAGTTGACCAATGATTTATGGGGAGAGAGTTCTCTCCCCAATACCACATCTTATTTTCAAGCACCAAATCTTTGTCCTTTGAAGAGGTAAAAGAAGTAATGAAGATACCCTTTGTATAGGGGAAGAGCTCTAATTTTCCCTCAACAAGAGACCTTAAAGAATCCAATACCCATTTGTGAAGGTCAACCATAGACATCAGAGGAACACTTAGAACATGTAGATCAAGCATTACAAGTTCTCAAAGATCTCCAACTATATGCTAAGTCTTCCAGGTGTGCTTTTGGTCTCAAAGAGGTAGAGTACTTGGGAGACATAGTTTCTCATGAAGGATTAAAGATGGATTCTAACAAAATTAGGGCTATCATGGAACGACCCATTTCCAAAACCATTAAGAAATTGAGGGGTTTCTTGGAATTGATTGGATATTATAAAATATTCATGAATAACCATGGCCATATAGCAACACCCCTCATAAACTGTCTATTTGAAGAATTTTTTTTTCAATGGAATGAGTTAGCTACTGCATCATTTGAGAGGTTGAAGGAGGCTATGTGTATTAATCCAATTCTTGCTACTCCAAAATTCACCAAGGATTTTATTATGGAATTGATGCTTCAATTAATGATATAGGAGTAGTTCTTATGTAGGAGGGTCAACCCATTGATTTTGAGATTTGTCAATTAAAGGGTAAGAATCAACTCAAACCTATTTATGAGAAGGAAATGCTAGCTATTCTTCATGCAGTTAAATAATGGAGGTTGTATCTAATTGGAATATACTTCAAAGTTAAGACAAATCATGATAGCCTTGAGTTTGTTTTTTGAACAAAGATTATCTTCTAAAGAGCAATAAAAATGGGTCACTAAGATGTTAGGGTATGGATAATTTGACATTGTATATAAAAA